>JAVYIG010011465.1:0-60553 GCA_035222895.1 Strongylocentrotus droebachiensis
CAATGTTTAAGTCCAACTTAGAGTTAAGTTCAACTTAGGATCTTTGTGAAACACCCTCTGGACTGTTCTATTATTCTTTGTTGGTTATTTTCATTTCAATATTTTGTTATGTTCTTATAACTAATTCCGATTGTGATTTACTAAGTCAATCATTGTATTCAAATGTAATTATCAGACAGTTTTTCCCCTAATGCAGTGCTATGTTCTAATAAACATGCAAGTAGCCAATATTTACCATTCCTTTTCATTAATTTCAAAATCTAATTCATTCTTATACTGTAATACAGGTAATAGAGAAAACACACTACTCTACGCTGACATGCCTTCAGAGGGTGAGGATGGAAGCGGAGAATCTGCTTCACAGTGGAAACCCTTACTCATTCCATTCCGAGGTCTGATGCAAACTGGCAACTTCTCCAAGGAGGAGCAGCTGCTGAGAGAGAGGAAACGTATGGGCACCTTCGGGATAACCACATACGATTGTGATGTAGAGAGCGGAAGGTTTCTCTTTCCAGCCAGCGGGAGTCTCTTTACATGTGTGGATCCAGATCTCATTGTGAGTATGAACACTACGTAGTCATGTATACATCTATTACCCTCATTTTAAAAGGAAAGTGTCAATTTTAAGATTATATTTATAACAATTTAAATCAAGCAAAGATCAAGGCTAGGAAATTTTCCTTTGTTTAGAGTATATTCTATTTTTACAATGACTGAAAGATTGAGATTTAAGCCTTCACCTGGCTCTTTTGTGTGTTTTGGATATTCTAATGCACAGTGTACATTTAAGTGGTAACTTCAGTTAAGGAGATAAATCTTAAAAATTAGTAAAACATTAATTATTTAACAGAATCTAGCCTCAAATGCTTTAATGTCAGACAAATCAGGCAACTTGAATATCATTCAACATAATGAAACATGTTGATATGATTCACAATGTACATGTAAGTCTTGACTTACTCGAACCTGTCGATGTGGATACCTCAAGTTGGGGTTTACATGTGTATGGGAATTGTGTGATAAACCAACATCACCATACTCAATACATTGATCCTGATTGCAAAATTGCACCCCTATTGCCTATTCCATGTACAAATATATCTTGGTTTTGTTGTATTGTATCGTGGACCAGTCCTACCCAGTTTACCCCACGGAGGTACCCACCCAGTGTCAAGGAGTGAGAATGGATGCCAAGCTCTGCCCTACCAACAGCAATCTACTAGCATTCATCACAGAGAATGATTTATGGGTCTCCAATGCTATCACGGGAGAAGAGAGAAGATTAACGTTTGCCAATAAAGGTAAGGAGATTCTAATTTGAATTTGTTGATTGATTTGTCTGAAGAAAAAAAAATTGTCTTCTCTTAGTTCACGTTTTACGAAACCATTATATTATGGTCAGTTGGTCACATATCCGTTGACATACCATAAAGGAAACCTCATATTGAAACTTAATCATTAAAGGTGTTAATGAAGTATAAATCTCTTTGAAGATTCTGCCCTTGGCCAAATTGTCATTTAGATAATGAAATCGTTTTTGCAAGAGCCTTATATTGTGTAAACATGACAGATGTATGAATTGTAATAGTAAGTCTGTTACATTTGTTGTATTTTATAAACCACTGTATTTTTTTTTAATAATGGTTATCAGGATGTTTTATTGAAACTGATCTATTTTGCACATTAATTTATACTGAATCCTGCCATTTCATTGAAGGTCTGTCCAACATAGCTAATGATCCTTGCAGTGCAGGGGTGACCAGTTACATCATCCAGGAAGAGTTTGATCGCTACACTGGCTACTGGTGGCAGCCGGATATCCCTGAAGAGCAGAAAACAGAGAGGGCGGTATATAGGATACTCTACGAGGAGGTAGACGAGAGTGAGGTGGAGATACTCAACATCGTAGCACCGGGCCATGGGGATGGAGGAGTGGACAGATATCGCTATCCAAAAGCAGGTATGTTCATAGTAATATCCAGCAATGGAAGACACTTGGGGAGTAATATCTCAATCACATCAACAAAAATTACATTACCCCAAGTGGCCAGAGTCAGCTGATATGGAGTCGATGTAGAGTCCGTTTTGCAATGTTGTATACCTCTAAAAGACTAAGATCGACTTTAAGTTGGACTTAAATATTGCAGGCCATTCCAGCCACTGGTTGCTCTCACCATTGGTCTCTCAAGGGATGTCACAAATCTACAGAATTTACATTTTGGATAGTTCATTGTTGAAGAGAAAAATTCTGTAGATTTGTGACCACAATTTGTAAGTCCCTTGTGAAATCAATGCCATGAAGAGTTACAGGAACTAGTGGCATGAATGGTCTGCCATAGTTAAGTCCAACTTAAAGTTGATCTTAGTCTTTGTGAAACACACACCCCCCTGGTTTTATTTCACCCAAAGCACTATAGTAAGCTGCTTCCTCCAGTGATATGATTTTCACATCACATTGATCAAGGCATTTATCAGCATAGACATAGGATGACTATTTGGTACATTGCTATGTCATTGATATAAAAAAAGTATAAGAATAGTAATGCAAATAAGAATGTTCTTGTACCATATTGTAAAGATTGAAATATTGAAAGATGGAAATAACATTCCCCTTAGTTATCTAATGGGAAGATTGTTTGTTGGGGGAGTTCTGTCATATTGTAGCTTGAACATGACTGTGGTCACATTTTATTCTATTTTGCTTTGATGTGCAGGTACCACCAATGCAAAGAATGTCCTGAAGATGGTAGAGTTCACACAAAATGAAGAAGGAAAGGTATGGTATATTATCCCTTGTTCTATCCTTTATGTTTATCTATCGAGTAAGCTTTGCAATGTATGTCTGATTACTTTTAAATATCACTGGTCTATATTATGAGAACTAAATTCTGATCATTTAGCTCATGCAAGTGTAGAATGATGAATTTCTTTCTGACTTAATGCTTGATAATTGTGATTCAGGATTCAGACTAAAATATTATATCCTTTTTTTAGATTGAAGAGACATGTATTCACAAGGAGCTGAGGGAGCCTCTGAAGACTCTGTTTCCCTGGATGGAATACATCATCAGGCTCGGCTGGACACCTAACGGCAGATAGTAAGTTATGACTCTAGTAGTGTTCAGGGGTATACTCACTTCAATTCAATTCAATTCAATTTATTCATGTTTCCAACAAAATATTACAAATCAATTATAAGCATTTACAACAAATGTAGGAATACATGTTGGAAACAGTCCACTAAAAAACAATGCTTGTACGAGTGTGAACACCTCACTAAGACTTTTTAGACTTATCCATGATTTGTCAATACCAGATTTTGTTAATTATAGTAACAGTTGATGTAGTTGAGACCTGTTTTGCAAGAACATGGGAGGAAAACATTGATTCATATTAATTTGGAATTAGGTCTCAGGGGTCAAGATCAAGACAGAGATATTTTTAAAAAATGAGGCAGATGTGGGTTTTGGCTACATCACTGATAAATGCAACTTTGGGCATTTTTTGTGTTCTTCCTATTTTACGTGTATCCAAGGATTTAAGGGATTTGTAGTTTGTTTCTTTATGCATAGCAGCGAATCAATTAATAATTCCCTGTTGTGAGGAACCCGATTGTGACATCATATTTATTCTCAATCCTTTTCCTCTCTATCTCTTACAGTGTATGGGCCCAGCTGTTGAGTCGTAACCAGCAGAGTACTGTCCTGGTGATCATCCCTCTGGATAGCTTTGTACCTGTAGGTCAAGAGAAACCTATGACCCCTGAAGGTCAGGTCACCAAACCTGTCGTCCTGGTGCTGTACGAGGAGCACTCGGATATATGGATCAATGTGAGTAGCATTCTAATCAATTGCAGACATATCTGGTTCAGGTAGATGGCAGACCATTATTTTGTAGCTTTGATTCATAAACCTTAACAGGGACAAGCACCACTCCTATATTTTGACATTTTGTGTGTGAACATTGTACTCATAGATGTAAAACTAAAATTGAAAATTTACCCCCTTTATGACACTATGTAGAAAACAAGCTGATTATTTTTGACAGCACACTTTCCATCACAGCTGTACACAAAGAGGATACGTTCTAATTAGGATTATTCATATTTTTTTCCCCAAAGAAATGATCATTGGTCAAATAATATTACATTTTTCTTTTTCAGGCTCACAACACGATCCACTTCTTCCCACAAACGAACCCTAATGAGATGAGTTTTCTCTGGGCTAGTGAAGCAACAGGAACTCGACATCTCTATCACATCACGTCAGACTTGCATCCAAGAGAAGCTATACCAGGTAAATCATCAACCTCTATATGTAGCATTTAGTCATAAGCTGAACCTGCGATGGATGAAAAATTGGCGCAAAGACATTTGAATTGTTTTGAATGCATTTAGAAACGGGGTATTGCTCAATATTTACTTATATTGGTAATTCCATAAATTAGGGACCCACTTTGTGACATTGTTAATGTCCCACTTACATAAGGAACCCACACATGTTTGTGGCTCTGAGTAAAGACTTATATAGTGGAGTGAGATTGTTAAGTGATTCTAGGTATGAGGATGCAATATCATACTTGGAAATCACTTTACAATGTCACTCCACTGTTTAAGTCTTTACTCAGAGCCACAAATATGTGTGGGTTCCTTATGTAAGTAGAAAACCAAAAATGTCACAAGTGAGTCCCTAATTTATGGAATTACCCTTATATATTTCACACAAAAAGTGTTTTGTTTAAATAATTCACACACCAATATGTTATGCTTATATGATTAGATTTGACAGTTTCTTTTATAGCTGGCAGAAGGATATTATAGTAAGCATATGGACCCCCTGCATAGCCCTATTGCTTCATACATATAAATATCAGACTACGTGGACCGAAGTAATGCCTGTGCAGGCACTCAAATAGTAATACAGTGAAACTTGTCTATAAAGACTACCGAAGGGAGACAAGAAAAGTGGTCTTATAGGCAGATGGTCTTTATGTACAGGTGCCTATAGTACATGTTGTAATGAGAAACCATTTTCAAGGAAAACAACAAATATGGTCTCTGTAGACAGGTGGTCACTAAAGTAGGTTTGACTGTACTAATCCTTTTGTTTATCTGCCTTTGTCGTCATGCAGGTAGTCTCAAGCCAGCCATCCTGAAATTTGAGATGGTGACATCAGGTCATGGTGAAGTCTCTGTACATAACCTATGGGTAGATGAAGACAAGTCATTAGTATGCTACACAGCTCTACATGATAGTCCCATAGAAGAACACTTGTAAGTAGTAAATACTGCCTTTATAGGCAAATTAAATCTGTATCCTAGTGGCCGTAGTAACATTTTAGAGATGCGAATGAGCCCAAAGTCATATACAGCTCTAAATGGGAGACCAATAGAAAATACCAACCTGCAGTAGTGGTACTTTTCTGCAGGAAGCAGCCCCAAATATAATGTTGATATTAAATTGCTATTTAGTTGAGGTGTTTTTAAGTGTTTCGTTAAAAAGTGAGTCATGAAGTGAGTAGTTTTTTAAGCACGATGACAACTGAATATTTATTATAGAGGATTTACTTAACAATGATGCTTATACTGCTTTCTTTCCAGTCCACTTTCTCCCTTTTATGTGCGCTTTCTCCCTAAACATTTTGAAAGATGAAGAGATCTTTGTTATGCATGAATATAAGAGATATGATTAAATGAAGGATTACATTTCTATCTTATTCGCAGATATGTGGTGTCGTATGCAGATCGTCACCCACCAGTCAGGATAACACAGCTTGGATACAGTGTTCAGAGTGCCATGATCAGTCCAGTAAGATCCTTTCTTTTTTATCTTTTTTTAAAATCATCTTTCTCCCCAGCTTTGTGTATGAAAATATTGTCTGCAGACATTCAAACTTGGATTACATATTACTTTCCGAGTACTCATGTGTTTGATGAATATAAATTTTAAAAAATTGTGTGTAGGATTTTGTTTATATGAGGTAAACTACATGCAGGTCAAAAACCGAGTCAGCAAGATGTTCAGAACCAATGTATACCAAGAAAGTTAAAGTTGTCATTACATTCACTGGAGCATGTATTAACATTTCATGTTGCAAGAAGTCTTTGAGTTATATCGTTGACATCATCTGTACTTTTGAAATCAAACTTTTAAAATCCTGCATGACACATTCTAGAATTGTGTAATGAATAAAAGTAGTTTTACGAGGCACTAGTTTAAAGCTTGTTTCATTTGTCCGAGTGAGATTTCTTTTGGCTTATCTGTGCATGAACTTGTTTCTATTACAGGACTTCCAGTACTGTGTGTGTACAGTGAGCAACCTAACCACACCACCCTTCACTGCTGTGACCAGATTGGAATGGACCAAGCAACCTCTCAATGTATCACAGAAAGAACTCTTCAAACTTATGCTGCCACAGAGTAGGTGGAATTCAATCCTTTTTTTTTGAAGAACTCTCAAATGTAAATAAATAAGATTGTCAGAATAACCCAAAGTGGAAATTACCTTTATGGAGCTTCAAATAATAAAAAGTGATAGGGTAACAATTCTGAGCAAGGTCAAGTCATTTTGGCTCATTTACTACTACAATATTTATGATTATCTATATAAGGCTACCAAGTGGTACAATAAGTCAGTGTATTTAATATATCTAGCGCAGTACCCGGATGACAGATTAATATTGTTTTCGTCTTGCTCTGTCATCCGGGAACTTCAACAATATTGCTTGAATATCAATAGGTCAAACTTTGTTATTTCGCTAGTCGGCCTAATATAGATAATAATAATAATATTCTATGGCTTTGTTTTTGTGTGCTACAGGAACATATTTTGATAGCTCGAGCAATGTATTCTTAGACTCGTCCAATATTATCATAGCTCGAGCAATATGTTCTTGTATCACACTCAAAGTCATCCAATATTATATAAATATTGAAAGTGTGTGTGTGTGTGTGTGTGTGTTTGTGTATTATACTGAGTATCTATTTTGTTGTTAATAGTGGAAACATTTTCAAATGCATGAGGACAACTTAATTTTGGTAGAAGAAACAGTAATTAGGGAGGTACTTTTATCATAATGTTTTTATTCAGTACACAGAAGTAAATGAAAGAATAAAGTTAGTGAAGGGAGATATATCATCTCATATGTTATTTACATGTCAAAGAAAAATAAATGTGACAAATAGACACATAGCAGTTGATACTTTTAAGTACAAAATACAGATTAAAACAACGACTTTGGATTTGAATGACCTCATAAAAATTAATGATCATGTACTGTTCATAGGTAAAATAAGTCAAAGCCATACCTAAACTATGTTCTGCTTCCATATATTATTATGTTTATTATTCTTTATTGCAGCTATGTCATTCCCATTTGTGCCTCCGGAACTGTTCATGTACAAGAACTCAACAACAGGAGATGATATGTATGGTCTTCTCTTCAAGCCTCATAACATAGAACCTGGCAAACAGTACCCAGCGGTACAGTTTGTCTATGGTGGTCCTCAGGTAAGAAACAAAAAAGGAAATATTAATGCAAATAGATAGATGCTATAACATAACATAGTGCCTGGCAGACAGTATTACACCGATGAAAACGATACCACATCGCACTGAATTGCCCAGAGTTGTTGATTATTGGTCAATCTGAAGTCTGTTTGGTGGTATGACCATGGTCTATTGCACAGCCGATCATTTCTAATGGTGTTTGTGCAACTACTCACATTTCTTCAACAACCAAACAGCAAATAAAAATGTGCAAGTATCCTGGTATATTACTTTAAATAACATTTGAACATCATTGAAAAATGAGCTATATGAATACTTCAATTTTATTACTCAAAGACTGGTGCAGTAATCGATTGCATATTACTGAATGCATTTTCTCTAAATGTATCCATCATATCCAGTGTTTCTTCCATGATTTCTGGACAGTCCTCTCATTATTCAATATTACTGCATTCTGAAGAAGCACTGCTGTACTGACTAAATACATGTTTTGTGGATTTACTCTTTCAGGTGCAGCTTGTGTCAAACTCGTTCAAAGGAGTCCGTTTCCTGCGCCTCTACACTCTTGCTTCACTGGGCTATGCTGTGGTGATTGTTGATGGTAGAGGGTCATGTAGGAGAGGGCTCAGATTTGAAGGTGTTCTCAGGAACAGACTTGTGAGTATTTGGGAAACTTTTTTTAGAAAATGGGTAAAGTGTTTGAAGTTGATAAGTAATTTTGCGACATCATAAAATTGGAAAAAGAATTTCTTCATTTGAAAATAGATGTTTGTTTGATTGATTACATTTCTGCGTTCAAATAGCAAATACAAGGTTATACATTTTTACATAAGTATTACATACATAGCAAATCATTTCTAATATAATTATCAATAACCATAATACAAAGCATACAAACAAGTATTACAGATATTTGTATATATTTTTCATTGAACTAAAAAGATAAATTTCAGCACAAAGAACATTGATAACTGAGTAACATGTTTTGACTTTTTGCATCTATTTTTTGTTGCCTGAATAAATTCATAGCTGTCAATTTTGTTTGATATATTCTTTGACATATCAGACCTCGCAACTAACTAAATGCCAAACTCTCTGATAAAGACGGCACCTTCCATCAGTATAGTATTATTTCTCATATTTAATTTTGAAATAGAGATAAAAAGCTTGTCATAAAATCATTTTGAAGACATTTGATATTTTAAAGATTATTAATTTTGAGAAATAATTGTGTTACGTCTACAGGGTCATGTAGAGCTAGACGACCAGGTGGAAGGACTACACTGGATTGCTGCTAAATCAGGATGTATTGATCTGAATAGAATAGCTATCCATGGATGGTCTTATGGAGGATATCTATCACTCATGGGACTAGCTAAGAGACCAGATACATACAAGGTAGGAATAGTCATTCCCTCACAAGTACTGAATTCACTACAAGCTTGATTTGGAAGAAATTGCAATAGGATTAAATTACCAAGTTTGAGCTGTAATGCTTTGTGATTGAGGTCCAGAGGGGACATTTTAATAGAAGTGTTATTGTAATCTTTACAGTCAGAAAGACGCCCTCTAGGCTGTACATGGTAGAGACTTTTTACCAATTACGCATTCACTGTCAAAGAGACTTACCTGGACCCCTTCCATTTTATCTCATCCTTACTCGTACACAAGTATTAGCAAAGGAAAGAACTATGATATAAATGATATAAATGTTAAATCAGCACCATTTCTATCTAATTCCTCAGATATGACATGGTTTCTGATCTACACCATGTATCCCACTACTGTCATCTCCAATTTTCATCTATGTCTAATTTTTTTTTATATCTGAAACTCTTTTTAGGTTGCCATTGCCGGAGCCCCTGTCACATGTTGGACAGTGTATGACACAGGCTATACAGAGCGTTACCTAGACACACCAACCAACAACCCTACAGGATACGTCCAGAGCTCAGTGCTCAACTTGGCAAAGAACTTTCCAAATGAGTGAGTAAAGAGAAAGGGAGCTTCTTGGATGAAAGATATTCTGATCTCATAGTTATGAGATGATTGAAATTTTTACAGTTGTATGAAAGCTTATTATGATGGACAGATAATTCATGAGAGAGGTCACTGTCAGAGCTCTGTTGGTTGTTTCTATGTATCAATTTATATGTGTATGGTCTTCAAGAGTATGAAGTATATATATATATGTGTGGGGTCTTCAAGAGTACGGTTTATGTAATTTGGACATATATTTCAAAGAATGTCAACAATTTTATTCATAACTGTAAATAATGGTAAAACAGACCAGTTAAATTATGAACTATAAATGCAAGAGATGGGGTATAACAATAAGCGATCAGCGCCTTTCTTGTTCTCCTTTTAATCTTTTTTCTTCAGAGAGAATCGTCTTCTGATTGTCCATGGATTGATCGATGAGAACGTCCATTTCCATCACACCAGTCTTCTCATTGATGAGCTTGTCAAACACTGTAAACCTTATCACTTACAGGTAAGAAAACCAAGGGGGCTTTTCACAAAACTTGTCATCAGTTACAAATAACAGTTTTTGTTATAAGCTACTGAAATCCTTGCTCCTGGTTGGTTATCAACAGATTTGTCATTGATTTTTGTCATTTGTCATGGAAAAAAGGCTTTGTGAAACGGGTCCCAGGTTTACTCATGGAAAACTGTCTAATAAATAGTTATGTCTTGTGTTGCTGTTTTGGAGGTATTTTAGAATGTTTTGAGTATAACACTTATTGCTATTAGGTTCATGATGGTGTTGAGTTTTCTGTTGAAAATTACATGCAATAAAAAAGTGGGTATTTGTAGTATAACTTTTAAAATTTTATTTATAACCAACTTTAGTTTGAATGAGATTTTACAATTATTGTTGGTTGCTAATGTCATTGACAATAAGTTTCTGTATCATTCTTATGGATAGTTTCTGTATGTGACAGAGACAAGGATTGAAGTGGGTTTTATGACAAACATCAACAAAGCTAGTGAAATTTGATTTTGAGCCTGATCAACTAAACTTAAGAAATGCTGCAATTGATTTCTTATTACTGGAAATGTCTTGGGTTTGTTATCATTTGATCTTTTCTTTTATGTCTCTTCATAGATCTATCCTCAAGAGAGACATGGGATCAGACGTTTGGAGACGAGTGAACATTACGAGACAAACATTCTCAGCTGGCTTCAACAACACTTATGAACACCATCACCATTTTGTTGTTTTTGTTCTTACATATGTTATCTTTGCAGCTGTGTTACTGATAAGAATAGCAAATGATTATTATGTAGAAGTCTGTACATCTCAATGCTGCTAGCATGACCAATACCACGAGACAGCATCGCCCTGGTCATCTTGTTGCCATACCGATGACGACAACGGCGACAACAACGATGACTATGGTGATAATGATGATGATTGTCTGAAAAACATTTATTCAGCAACTTGAATCTCTTACGGTATGTTTAAGTCCTGTAATTAGTAGTGCTACATATGTATTTACTATGCAGACTTACCTATATGGACTTGAATGTTATGTACATGTATGTAGAGGCAAATAGATATTCACCAATCATGAACTCTTGAATGATATATCACATTGAACAAGCTTTCATGAATGGTCAAAATGTAGTCCATGAAGAATCTTCTGTTGTAAATCTTTGATACATAAGAATAAGAAAATATCAAAAGCCCATGTGAGTATAGTGTAGACTCAAATTGCCATCAAGATACGTAGTATCAGTGAAACCTAGTCACTATTTAGTAACTATAGCTGCTAAATTTCAGAGTACTAATGTTATAAAATATTCGTCATTTCATGTCATATATTTCTAGGGAAGCTGATTTTTTTTTATCAGCATCTAGATGGCAAGTTAGAAATGAACCCAATTATTATTACTCAAAGTATTCTGATTTTTTTTTATCAGCATCTAGATGGCAAGTTAGAAATGAACCCAATTATTATTACTCAAAGTATTCTCACAATTGAATATTAACCATTAATTGAATATATATACACTGAAGAGAGGTAAGACAGCATGTATATGCCAATGCAATTTGTCAGATATATCAGTAAGCTTGTTATTGACATTCAAACTCAAATGGTACTATAACCACCATTAATCATGTAGTATTGAATATAATGTTCTGTAGGCCAGGCCTGTGCAGAGTTGTGTGTAGAAGGGTATAGTCTGTTGTATTCTTTCTCTAGAGGGGCTTTTAAGGAGAATGGAATGGACACATAGTCGGTTAGGGTTGATCAGAAGAAAAGGACTTATTCAACACTAATTTGGATTAGTTGAATTACAAGATGTTTTTTTTTGTTTTAGTTTCTCCTGATTTGAGGAGAAATATATATGTAGACTATTCTTGAATTTTCACTTACAATGCCAAAACTCTCAACTTGAACAGAAGTTGGTCAAAGAAATATTTGCTTATTTTTC
Organism: Strongylocentrotus droebachiensis; assembly: GCA_035222895.1. Lineage (NCBI taxonomy): Eukaryota > Metazoa > Echinodermata > Echinoidea > Camarodonta > Strongylocentrotidae > Strongylocentrotus > Strongylocentrotus droebachiensis. The sequence goes on from JAVYIG010011465.1 coordinate 11,953, forward strand.
TCACATTTGGACAAAACCTTTTATTAAAAGCATCTTTTCTTATTGTAATAGGACTGCTTTTGTGCAATCTCTACTTTTGCACTTTTGTGAAACTAGCTGGAACACACTTCATCTCTTTCTCCTCTTTTCATGTAGCTATATAGTAAACAAACATAACAGAAAGAAGAGAAATATTCATTTAAGATTGGTTTGTTTGATAGTATATTTACAAAAGATTGAAAATAACATAGCATTGTTGGCCAAAGAATGCAATTCAAGTATCTCTTTTTGCCAAAAAAGTGTATGTATTTGAAGAGTTTGCTTTTTACAAACCTTTTTACCTGTAATATTATTGCTTACTTTTAGAGGCTTGTATGATTTTATGATTTTAATTTACATTCTGCACATTTCTTGAATATTCATGCCCTTTTTCAGAGATATCTATCATGGAATCTGAAAGAGATTTTATTGTAAATTTGGAAAAAAGAAGTAACAAATGTTGTTTTATCGAAATATGTGGCAATTGTTGAAAAAAGAGTACACTGTACTTTATTTATTATTTAGAATCAGCTAGATATGTCTGTATCTTAATTACTAGCTTTAACTGTTCGTCACAATGTTACCTAACCTCTCTTGTTTTTTATAAAAACAGAAGCTTTCATGACATGAAACTACCACAATTTGTAAATGAGATCAATTTTCATGGCAAGAAACTTTTGTGATTTGCGAAAATTGAGTGTTTCCATTGTGATTAAATTATTTAATGGCATCAAACTTTCATAAAACTGAACTACTCATGATATTCATGAACATTTCATGCAAGGGAAAGTTTGTAGCTCCTAAGAAACTCTGTTGTGTCAAGCAATGCTCACTCTGTAGCATAGAAATGGTTTTACATTGGTTTAAGAGTTTAAAAAGTACAATTCTATTTCTGAAACTTTTCATACTTAAAGTAAGACACTGTGTATATTGCATTAGCTATGAAATGCTTATATTATGAAGAAAAAATGCTAGTTGTAAAATAATAATAAGTATGGCATAGTTATAACATGTTGGTTTGTGGAGGGGAAACCAGAAAGATGAACAATTCTTATATCATTGATTGCTCTTTAATCTAGATTCTAAAACACCTGTTTTTGTCTGGTATGTGTATATCACTGATGAAATCTGTCAGAACATTTATAAAACTGCACTGTAGTGTGTAGAGTATGACTGTTGACCATCTTTTCTTCATTTTGCATTTATAATGTAAAAAACAAACATGAGATATACAGCTCTTATCTACACATGTGATTTTTGTGAGTAAAATATATGTTTAGCTCTGTTTTGTTTTTCTTTGCTGCATAATGCCTCAGTCACACCTATAAAACCAACAGCAGACCAACAACAAACTGAACAAATGATTACGTTCCCCCCAAATTGATTGGTGTCAAGTCAGTTTGGCGGTGTGACTGGGGTATCAATCATATTGGACTGACATTTTTCTATTTCCTCATATAGGGTTAAATCAGCATTGAGACCAGTTTGTTTGTGTAATACATGTAGCAGGTGCTAAATATGCTGTGTTGGTAAAAAATAGGCAAGAATTATACTACGTAACAATAATTATATGCACAGTATTATCATGGTGTCAATATGGCAGAGAATGGGATTTAGATGAACAATACAAACAGTACAGGAGATTTAGAATAATTGTTATATTATACAGAACATTTTCTCAAAAACACTGTATCCCCAAATTATAATGCTTTTTATTCATCCTACATGTGAGCTCTTGTAGGTATTGGAAAAAATGAAGAAATGAAAACTATGAAATCGCTGTCCCAAATGCTTATATCATCTGCCGTGAACCAGAAAGACATGAATTCCATTCTACTTAAACAAACATCCTTGTGGCTGTCATCAGAGTTTTTATAATTATGCATGAATGATAGCTACTGTGTATAAAAGATACACAGTAAGGTTTGCCTGTCTATTGGGATAAAGAAATATACTGTGTAAAGTTCATGGCTGCAATGTTGGTGACAACATGTAATATTGCACAAATTGATTAAAATCAACTCACACTCTTAAATTGTTCAAACTGAACATGTACCGCACAGTGTGAAATTTAGTTCATAGTAGTTTTTCTTGTGAATGTTGATCGAAACTGCACATCACAAAGTCTGCATTAATCAAACATGTGAAAAATTACAAGCATTCTTGAAAGGGGCAAACATCATTTTTAAAGTTTAATATTTTGTTGAGTTTGTTTTATTATTTGTATGTTATGCATTCTTCATATAGGATACTTGTTAAGTATTTCTTAAATTGACAGTTTTAAAGTTTGGTTCTGTAAGATATACGTAGTATGATTCGCAATAAGACAAATATTGAATTGAAAAAGCATTCCCCTGTATACTGGGAGCTCATTGCAAGACATTAAATTTTGCATGTAGGCAAGTAAAGATCTTTACAAATTTTTATTGACATTTAATTTCCAACTATTCTCATTTTAAAATATAAGTTAAAATGTATAGCCCTATTGATTTTACCATCACGTATATTATCATTTTGTTGGTGTATTTTCATAAAATGGTGTTTAAGTTATCAATGCATCTCCATACAGAACAAACTGTATGTGTATGATAAAGTATTGTGATGTATTATTTGTACATATGAAAGCATAGATAGTCGTAAACAATGTGGTATTTATGTAATGCAATCAAATATTACATGTCATGCACATTTTATCTTTTAACTTGTGAACACAGTGTGAGGGTGAGAAACCCACTTGAAGTGCATTTGTATATCTTTGGAGAAATGAAGAAATTGAAAATGAACACATTTTGTCTTGAGTCATTCTTGTGTGTTGATTTTTAGTATCTGCTCTTTCATGATAATTAGCTTTTGAAAAATGAATACAAAAGGCGATCAGAACCAAAAGTAGTATGAAATTACTTTGAAATGACTTCTCATGTTAGTATCTATTATGTTAGAGTAATTGGTCCCAGGGTACAATTATAATTCTTGCTGTTCTTCTTGAAGATGAACATTATATGCCTCGCTCAACATTCATCTCTTTTCTAACTTTCAGAGCTTTTTCTTATATTTTAAGAGTAATACTAATACACATTGTGTTAAACAATTCAACTGCATTTTTCGACCATACCAAAACATTACTTGGGTAATGAATAACAATTTTGGCAATAAGCTTCTTGTAACCACCACATATTGAAAACACATAAAGCAGGGATTGTGAAAAATAGCATCTCATTCAAGTAAGTCTGGACCAGCAGACTATAATAACCAGCCTTTTGGGGGAAATCATTGAATAATCAGATTTTGCCAGATTTGACCCATTCCAGGGGTCATCAGTGAGTCATAAGAGGTCATGATTGGGGGTGGATATGTGACTACTTCACACATGATTCATAGCTCTTCTTACCAGTAACTACCTATTAATGGATTAGAGTGGGCTTGGTATGAAATCGCCCTATTAATCATGAAAATCTTTTTCGGGGTATAATCCTGGTCAAGTTCTTGCAACTCAAGCTGTCTTTTCACCTCACATTGCCTCACCTATCTGGCATGTGGTCTCTCACACTCTCTGTCTCCCTGCCCCTCTGTCTGTCTCTCTTTCTGTCTGTCTGCCTGCCTCTCTGTCTGTCTCTCCGTCTGTCTGTCTCTCCGTCTGTCTCTCCGTCTGTCTCTCTGTCTGCCCTGTCTGTCTGTCTGTTTCTCTCCCTCTCTCTGTCTCTTTTTCTGTCGATGTGTATCTCTCTCTCTCTCCCTCTTTCTCTCTCTCTCTCTCTCTCTCTCTCTCTCTCTCTCTCTCTTTCTCACTCCTCCCATCCCTCTCTCTTCTTGATATCTGAGAGCTGTTTTCATATAGGCCTACCATTACAATCAATTTCCGCAGTTTTATTTCTCTCTTTGTTAACACAGTTAGCCAGGAGGTCTATGCACTGGAACTTTGTCAGCCTCTTTGTAATTCGAGATGAAACACACCTTAATATAACAATAAATAAAAGAGGCCTCTCTCATCTACAAAGGGTATTCCAGGCTCAAGTTACAAACATATAGACAAAAACAGAGAGTTTTCATGCTTTGTCTATCCAAATGAAGAAAATTGGACTTCAAACTCCTATAGAATAAAGGAATGCATTGAGGTATCTGCTTCATAGGATTGAAACAAAATATTTACAAAGAGTGCAGAGTGAAGGCGTTGGTGTTGTTAAATAAATGGTAGGATCAGGAACATGTAAGCAAAAGGCACATGACATAGGATCCCAAATTAAATTATGATATGACTTTCAAACAAAAGACACTAAATCAAGAGTACCCTGAAAGTACATGGCAATGAGACATGGAGAAAAAAAAGAAGAATGGATAAGGTACATGACATATCATAGATGACTTGAACTATTACGCAGGGACTCATAATATTACTCATATTTCAAACATTCATAACTTCCGTACTATTGGTCCGATTCATTTCAAACTTTTTCTGTGATTTTCTACTTTCTTACAAATTAGCTTATTACAAGGGTTGAATTGCCCTTTAGTTGTCTAGTGCAAGATGAAGAATTTGGGGGGTTGGACCAACTGGATTGGACTACTCTGTTAATACAGAGGGTTGAAAATACACTCCAAAATGATAAATGGAATTCATTCCAAAGTCACTGTTGAATAACTCCTTTGAGGGTGGATTCCACTATATTAGGTGTGCTTTCCACTCCAAACAAAATGATCCTTAGACCAGGGCCTCCCACCCCCTGGACCTAGGTATGACTTCCACTCCTGTGCATTTAGAGAGTAGGCATGGTTGGGTAAAAGTCAAAACTGTCAACAATACTCGATAGTTTCCTGGGAACAGTAGACTTCTCTCTGACATCATGTCAGCTTCCTCCGATATGCTTTTTGATAACTTTGCCAGATTTTTGAGAGACAAGTCTATTTTGTATGCTGAACAGATGGAATGCCCATAGTTAGAGGCTTGAAAACAACCAGACACAGACTAACATTCAGGCCCACATTCCACAAAGTACAATTCACATTATAGACCCTAGTCATTTTTTGTTTGTGTACAATATTCAGAGTTGCATTCAACACCATAAAAAGTGCAAATAATTTTACATTTCTTTTTACAGAATTTTAAGCCAAGTGAAAAAGTTTATCAAGGAAAAGACAAATGGACAAGAGTAAATAGATGGAATGGAATATAACAGATTGATGGAATAGAAATAGATGCTTGGTAGATAGAATGACATAATTATACTATATGCAAAGATGAATAAATCAAAGGACAGATAGAGATTATAGAAAGAATAAAAGACAAGAATATATGGAATGACAGACATAGAAGCATTGACAGAAATAATTAGTTAGCATGAATCAGACATAGGTTAAAGAAACTGCAGATTGGAGGAATGACAGATTTCCTTCTTCAATATATGCTGGTAATTCTTTCAATCAATGTCTTTAATTCCATTTGTCATTCATATAGATAGATAGAAGGAATGACAGATAAAAGGAAGGAGTGTAAAACAGAGAGAGAGAGAGAGAGAGATAAGAGGAATTACAGATATAAAGAGGAATGACAAATGGAATTAAAGACAATGATTGAAAGAATGACAGACATATATTGAAGAAGGAATGACAGATGGATAGAAGATATGATAGACAAATATAAAATGATTGGCAGACAGATAGGTAGACCGAATGACAGGAATAGATACAAGGAATGGCAATACAAGCATAGGTAGAAGGAAGGACAGATAGAAGGAATGGCAGATAGTTGGAAGCAGTGTATAATAGAGAGATAGAGGAATTACAGATACAAATAGGAATGACAAATGGAATTAAAGACATTGATTGAAAGAATGACTGACGTAATATGGACAAATATGGAATGACAGACTTACAGATAAATAGAATGACAGATATAAATAAAAAGAGAAACATCTATCAACACGTCTAGCAAAGCATGTTCACCAAAACACCCTCACCACAACTATAGAAATACAGAAATTATAATAATTACTGCTCAAATGAATGAAAGGAACCCTGCGGTTACATTTTGATTGATATATCAGCAAGTTCGAAATTCTTTCAGAAAAATATTGGAAATGGCAAAACCTGTCAAGTCAATTACGAAAGCTTATGTCAATCATCCATGTATCCGATTTCCTTCTTTATTCCATGCAAGTAGATTTAGATTTTAGGTTTTAGCACTAAGAAAGGTGAGATATCAAACATATGAAAAATTATAAATCTTTAGCTGACTTACTTGTAAAAACTTTGAAGCAAAGACTGATTTTATTTAGGAAGTTATGAAGAAGAAAAATCACAATAATTGTGGGGATTGTACTTATTACAAATAACAAAACATAACAAAATTTTATTTTATTTTAATATGACATTTATTGATCTTGATACTTTTTATGACATGAGTTGTATGGTATTCACAAAGAATTCATGAAAGCAATTGTAAAGAAATCTAGTTTAAAAAGCTACATAACTTTAGTTAAATAACAAGTTGTACATGTTCCATATGTACTGGTGTACAGTTATATATCAAATTCAAATATACAAAGTGTAAATAAATATACAGAAAAAAAAACACAAATCAACGACTTGACTTTAAAAAATGTGTAACTTATTTAGTACATAAAGAAATAAAAAAAGATTCCTTGACTACTTTCTAATCTAGCTAGAAGTGTGTAACATTAAAAATACATAAATAAATATGTAAAAACATGTATCAATGATATCTGCATATTTTAAAGGGAAATGTTATATGAACATCTTTAATATACTTTCTTTGGCTTTGGAAGATATCAACAACTTCAGGTGTTCTTTGACAGTTATAAAGTACACACACAAATTGTATTAAAACAAGATTCTACCTTTCAAAATGCTATTATTATTTGAGCTTTGAAATTATATAAAAACTTCATAAGAAACTTAAATCGGACACGGTTCTGTTCACTACAACAATTATCATGGAGCTTTCTGAAACAACGAAGCTGTGATCTGGGTTAAATGAGAAATAACTGCATTCATAATTCTTTTGGAACACTTGAAACTAAAACTTAAGACTATCTACAGAATATATGTAATATACCACATAACATCATAAATGCTCACCTCTATAACATGGAAAATTAGAGAAGAAAAAAATCATAATATAATATAAATCAAGTGAACATGATTCTTTTTAACATAATCTCTCTTTTATTTATCTTCACTCCAAATTCTCATCCTCATAACAAATCATTATAATTCATAATGTTCCTCATACATCGTTTTTGACAATACCTGCTGTGGTTGTCTTTCAAGCAGATAATATTAAAAAACTAATAATTCTCTACCAATCCTTTTCTTCTCACTTCCACAATTTTGTGTGTCCTCACAAAAATTGTCAACAAACAAAATGAATTTCAACAAAAGTTGATTCAATAGCACAAGCTCATGTGAGGAAAAAAAAAGACAGAGATATCTTATTTCCTAACAAACCATCAAAGTAATGTAACATTATCAAACGAAACATCCACTTCCAAAATCAATATCACAAATAAACATAATAAATAAACGATGTATTTACCTCTGAATAAATAACTATTTTACAAATCATCTGTTTGAAGCCAGGTGGGAATTGATACCATTTTACAAAGAAATAACACCCTTCTGGTTCCAAACAGACAAAATAACCCCTCATGATATCTTATGATCATAACAAAATGCTCAACAACTGAAAAGCAAATAATAACAATAAGCTAGATATGAACACAAAATAATCACCCCAAAATTCTTTTATCAGAAGTATTGACACACCAAGAATATTCAAAACAAAAATGACATACCTGAATATCTCTATAAACTTGTGCATCAAAACTTAAACATGATTTGTAGTTAAACGTTAAGTAAATGAAGTAACAAAACATATTGCACTATTCTAACGGAAACAAAACGTCAAGAAAGTTCCCACAACAAAAATAATAAAGACAATAGCTTTATCATGAGACATAACTTCATGGAAAAATGTAACTTTTCTTGCAAAATATGGTACAAACATGTAAACAGTATAAAAATCACACTGTTGGCATCAAGTTCATACAAAAATTGGTCCCATGTTTGTATTTTAATAAATACATGTACTTTTACCCACTCATCACTTAAAAATTAATGGATGAACAGAATATTCTTTCAAGTTCGCCCAATGTTATTACAATTAATTGCAAAAAACAGCGAATCTATTCAATATACTGCTATACTATAAATGTGGAAGAGTTATCTCATTATGAGGCACTGAGTGGGGATTACATCAATTGAATAAATACTTGCATTATTCAAACAAATACTAATCAAAATATAACATGATTATATTTCATCAAATCGAATGTCGCTAGGTGGAGTTACTTCTTTTGTCCTCTCTTTCAATGGAATCTACTTCTCAATGGGGAAACTGCTTCCACTTTGCATGTATATCATGTTTTATTCCCATTCACCTGATAGGTATTGATTGCCGTTATCTGTGTATATTGTAATCATAATTATTAATCAGGCAAACATTTCAAGACCTGAAATACACATAGTCTATTACGCTTCTCAAAATGTCCATTCTATTTTCGCTGACGCTTGTCCAAATGGCTGGTAAACCATGATGGATAAGTTTTTCAAAGAAATACCTAACCATAACTTTAAGCTGATTATATGATGAACATCCTACATATCTACGACAGCACTTGAACCTGTTTGCACTGTGAGAAATATATACAACAGTAAAGGAAAATTGTATAAAGAATCGTCATATATTGCAAAACGGGTGTGCATGTGTGAAAAAAAAGTATCGTACAAGATATACTAAACAAAGATACAGGTTTTGAAGATGTCTGTTGAAAAACATATCTAAGCTTAGTACCAAACGACATTCACATTGGAAGTGCACCTTGATTCTATGAGTTTTCATTCGAACAGCTGCTGAAGTATACAATAATTTGTTATGCGATGTTTAAGCAAGAAAAAGTTATCTACTTATCGTTTTAATAGCTATAACATTCTTTTATGTACAGTTCACAACTGAATTATTCATATCCCTTGAAAACAATTTTTTTTAAAGAATGAAAGGTAAACTGGTTGAATTAGGGCCTTATATGTCACATTCTCAAGAAACAGAAATCAGGACAGATCACTATTTCACATCCTTAAAAATTTACAAATCTTGGTAAGAGTTATGAATGATTGTCAACTCAACGACATGTATACAAGGATAATTTATACTGGGAATTTTTGGAGTCTGAACAGAGTAAACAGCCTTCCACATGGATAATATTAGAACCATAAGTCACCGTCATCAATCTATGAAATCTAGCCCACAATCTTCCTGTAACTGATCCTCAACGTCACGTATGTTCCAGGGAGGAAGTTCAAGATCTCATCATTTGTGATCACACCACATGATACATGCCACATTTTTGGGACAATTTTTTACGTGTAGCCACCTTATGAAAGTTGAAAACAGTGGTGAAAGAATATTGACTGGTTTATGAGTAACCAGACAACCGTAAAACGCAGTTTTAAGGCAAAATAGAAATTATGAAGTAAATAGGCAAGAGTCTCTACTGCAGCATCACATAACAGATTATGGGCCCAAGGCTCTGATTGATGAAAGAATATAGAAGTTAAGATTCAATACACAGTTCTATAGCTCGGATAATGACATGACGTAATCCACTAATCCTAATCTTTTATCATTAGCCCTGCTTAAGATATACCTTCTCATACACAAAATTGTAGTAGAGATACCTAGACACTTGTGACGTCATGTAACAATACATCATGAGATGGTGAACATTTTTGTTTAAAGTAAATTGTCCATTACAAGAGTAACAGTAATACAAAAATCAACACTTGGTCTTGGTACTGTTTTTACTCCAAGTCATCTGGTAGATGAATGATGAACTTTCTTTAGAGGATATCATCCTGCACCAGGTTTTGGTTCTCTCTTTATACCGATCCTGTAATAGATCATCATGGTAGACATATAATGTACTTTCCTTTTAAGATCTCATCCTGTACATCATCACTGGATGTTGCGATCTCTGCCTGGACCGAGAGCACAGCCGAGAGAAAAGTAGCCACGGTGGAGCCCACAGCAACAAAGAAAGACCAGCCTATGGCACAGGTCCCGGGCTGGAACGGGGCGGCATCAGGTCCACACAGGTCCTGGACCCGCTCTGCACCCCATCCTGCCGGGTAGAAGACTAAGGATATCAGGATCAACAGACCTGCAAGGATGATACAGAACAAAAAATTAGTTCGGATGATTAGGCATGTTGGAATGGAAATCATTGTTAAAGGAAACCAAAACCTTCATACTAAGTTACTTTTATTGTAAAGTTTAAGATATTTGAAAAATATCAGTGAAAATTTGAACAAAATCGGGCAAGGAATAAGGAAGTAAGAGCTTTTTGAAATGACTAGTCACTAGAGGGCGGTATTCAATTTGATGACATCATCTGTGAACAACTCTCCATGCCTTTTGTACATCAAATTTCATGTTTTTCCTTCTTTCTTGTGATTGAGATAATGTACTCCCCTGAAAGCAATATATAGAATGCAAAATGATATTCTACTTTACATGTTATGAAGTCGGATCAAGAACACAAATAAATACGAAGAAAACAACAAAATTGTGAAATTTTATGTACAAAAGGCATGGAGAGTTGTTCACAGATGATGTCATCAAATTGAATACCGCCCTCTAGTGACTAGTCATTTCAAAAGGCTCTAACTTTCTTATTCCTTGCCCGATTTTGTTCAAATTTTCACTGATTTTATTCAAATCTTTTAAACTTTACAATAAAAGTAACTTAGTATGAAGGTTTTGGTTTCCTTTAACTCTTATGATCATGGCCTGATTAGGTCCATTGTCTGACTTAACAATTAAAAACAAACATGATACAGGTCATGTCTGACTTAAAAAGTGCAATTACCTCTTCCCCCACCTCTCATATGAATGGTAAACACTCTGTAGTCCCCACAGTAACCAAACTTCACTGTAGGCAACAATTAGGACAGCTTTTCCCTCTGGTGCGCTTTCAACCGCATTCCCCATACCCTGGGGACCTTCCCTTCCATTAATTCCCAACAATGACAACCCAATCAGGAGATAAATGTTTTTCAGAAAGCCAACTACGCCGTAAAGATCAGCTTCCTTTCAGACCAACAATGAGAGAAGTGTTCGTTTGAAAACTGTGATATTAGTGAAACAAATTGCTGTATTGGTATGGAAGTAGACATCACAATAGCCTGCCATCTTAATTGCATCGTCAAACTGATGAGTGAGAGGGAAAACATCAATAATGGTATTAAATGAGCCTTGTTGTTTGTTCCTATAGGTTTTTCTTTCATAAATTGTATGAGTAAGAAAGTTCTCAAATAATATTTGCTTCCAATCATTCTCTCTCCTTATGAGGCAAAATGAAAAACGACTGTTTGCCTGGGATAGAAGAACAAAAGTCCATGAATATCATTATGAACCTTGTTTATTAAACTAAATACAGTAAGTAATTTCTGTACGTTGATTGGTAGACTGACACATACATTTTTGCATGGCTATAAAACAAGATCTAGCATGATCTTGATGAATGAACAATTGATATCCATATTTGTCCTTTTGATTCATCATTCAGTATTTTCATTAAATTATCATGGTTCTTACTTGACAAAAAAGGGGTATAAAATCAGATGGTAAAAGTTGGTTATTGGCTATAATGTTGGTCACTTTGCATGCATGTATTCATGATTTGTGAGATCCTAAGCTGTAATGTCCTTGCAAGGATTAAACCTTATTTCAATTTGAGAATTGTGTAATTAATGCTGCTTCCGTTATGGTATACAGTGTTTTCTGAATCAGGGGCATTGAGGGAAGTGGGAGGGGCAGTTGTCCCTCCAATGAATTTAGATTGAAAACGTAAATGTATTCATGCCTTTGTCACCCTTCAGCTTCTTAGAGAAAGTAGCTGTATACAAATTTGAATTGTTTATCAAACAGTAGATAAGTGGTTTGGACTAGCAAAGTTTTAAATTAAGAACCAGCATAAACTTGCTCTTTGCAGTAAGTCAAATGGACTGAAAAACAAGCGAAGACCTGGTGCTCAATTTGTAATCAACCTGGAGTATCAGGATACATCAATTTCCTTGTTTTCCTTTTCGCATTATTCAGCAGATACGGTAATCATTTTCTGTTGAATTCATCTGGCAGATATAATATTCTGTAATTTGATATTAGTACCGTAGTTTATTTTATTTCATTATCAGATATTTGACTGATTGAAATTAAAATATTCATCACTTTGGCTTTTTATTCTTTACCTTGAACCTTATGTCCACATGATCCAAGACTTCTAAATAAAGTTTATAGTCAAGGACTTACACATTCAAACACTCTAATGTGTGATGCATACTTAAAAAATTGCCCTTACCCAGGCTTGAACATTTCACAAACCTCAGACATGCAATACAGAAACTTTCAAGCATTAGTTTAAACTCACATATCCCTGAGTTAACCATATCACAAGCTCTTTGCATTTGTCAAGAACCCTAATCTACCCCAAGGCATAACCACAGACAGACTTTTAGCTCCTACAAACCATGTACAAACACACCTTCCTACTGGATCAGTGTTTCCAGGGCACCAATTTACTCTCTGACTAAGGAACATGCTTCATATTCGGCCGCTCACAAATCAATCCAAAATCAGATTTCCCTTCATTAGCTCACCCGGGGCTGCCATTAATTGAATATCACCAGGAGCTTAGAGGCGTAATTTCCTGAAAGGCAGACTTATTTTTCATTTGTGCAAACCAATTTCATTTGAATAAAGAACTTGAGCCTTGAGGTATGGCTGAGTGTTAAAAATGCTGAAGGCTTTTAATTTTGAAAGATGACTATACTAAGACAAATTTGAACAAGAAAATTCCCATTCACAAAACTTCTCTCATAGCAACCATCATTTACATAATCATTTTATCTGCATTTGAAAACACAGTATACTCCCTGTACAGAAAAAAATTTCCCGTCATATATACATGTACCTGTATCCCGTCTGAATGTACCTGTATCCCGTCTGAATATATTTAGATCATATTCCATTTTGTAATTTGTTTCATCCTTGAGCGGAAGCACATGACATTATTGCATATATCCATCGTAGTACCATCAGATCCATCCAGCCATGAATTTCATCTCATTTACACAACGCCTGAATAATTCTTATTCAAAGAGGATTAATGCAAGTCTTGAAATAAAAACCCCAGTTTAATTAAGTCGTAACATAATACAAAGTAAGTAAAATGGTGCAGAATGCGAGTACACTGAAGTAAACTCTCTTTGCCCCTCAAACAAGGGTACCTTTTGAATTTAATGGTGCTCATTGGTATTCATTAAATGTCACCTCAAAGTTTCTCTGGAAACAAACAAATAATTACAGGTCTCGATGAGCAGACTACAAGCATAAAGGGGGAAAAGACTTGAAAGTGATACACAGTTGAAGAAAAGACAATTTGAATGAAATGGACTGGAATGTAACCATTCTGATTATTTTTGCCCAAACAGATGATGGCTGAAAGTAAGAAGTCAATAAATGATTCCTGAGAGTAGTTGAGATGAAGTGTCAAATAAATTGGTTTGAATCATTACTTCTCCCTCCCCTGGGATCAAGAACCATTACCCAATCATCCATTTAGCAACCCTCACACATGCTCACACTCAGCGACCTCACACACACCCACCCTTATCGTCTACCCACACACCCTCCAGTGATAGCTACACACTCTATTGAGAACCCGTCAGTTATCTGACCACAAGTAATCAATGTGGTTATGACACAGTATGAATATTACTGAGAGCCATGAGAGGCTTGCTCATCTTTCTTCATGCATGTGTTGACTTATGCTGTTATGATTACCGTAGCTAGTTATGATGGAAAACTGACTGACATTTAATGTACCAAAATTCCTCATATAACATTACAAGCATTCAGATGACTTCAAATAAAGTACCATATAATTGAGGATTAGAATCAAATTATCCAAACCCATTTGCTGGCAATAGGCACTGAATGTCTAATACATAATTAGCATAGGCTGCAAAGTAGAACCAAGACAACAAATACTGAGATATATACCGGTACTGTTGAAGCAAAGAAGCTGCATTTTTTTGGTTACAATTGGTAAATGTACAAATTTTTTTTTAGAAAACAAGAGAAACAAGGAACAATCTCAGCTATAATCCTGTTGCTTGAATATTTTTCTTTTATATATTTCCAACAAGTGAAGAAAAGGATGATGCACAAATCAAATAGAGAGGAAAGACAAGACTTCATTATATTACCTCAAAGTTTGTACAATTCATTGACCCCAGTTTGACCTAGATCATATCTACAGCTGTTCTGGGCAAAAGCTTTACCAGGAAATAGTCCTACTAATAAATCATATTATCTACAGGTGCACAATTTACTATTCATGGTTCAATCTGACACTTCACGGTCTTGATACAGACATCATAGCTATATGATTAGTCAGGGACTTCTTGGTCTAGCCCGGTCACCCAATAGACCCCATATAGACTCATAGCTGGCAGGGTGGAGTCCCACTAAACACCTTTCTGGTCAGTGCAGGTCAACCTTGAGTTTATTGGTTTATTAATATTGCACCAGTGTAAACAGGGGGTTTTCCTAAAAATATGCTCTCTTTTTATTCATTCTCTTCTCGAGTGGTGACATGTTACATCAGCCCTTTCGCTGACTCATGTCGAACACTTGTCCCTCCAAGCTCTCGGGTTGTACTTTCTCTAGAAACTCTAGCATTCTTTCACACGGAACACATGTGCAGTAAGTATTACAGACAGGTGAAGAGAGATGGCTGGTTTTACTTGTAAACATTATGTGCAGAACAAATATTTGGTGTGTACATTGTAGGCCTAATGTAAACCATGCTGCCTCAAGAGAACAAAATGCAGGTGTGGTGTGTCATTTGCATATTCATGTGATACCTCTCTACTAGGCAAAATCCATTTATATTTATAAGTACATAATATACGGTAATGCTAAAGAATGGATTGGAAGTTTAAATTATCTTATCAAATAATAAATCTCTTTCAATACTAGATTTACAGAACTTTATGTATTCAAATTATATGTAAGCAAAGTCTGCTACACGATTAGTAAACGTATTGGCTTCAACATTTTGTTAAGGATATAATATGTTCTTGTTCTTGGACTTAACACTAATCAAAAGACCCGTTTTCATCAGACCAAAGTTGCAAATAACCTGCTATTTTCAGACTTGCAAATTAGCGGGCTATTTTGGAAACAAGACCAAGATTTCTCAGGATATTTTCTCGACTAAATAGCCAGCTAATTGCAACTGCGGGCTGATGACGACGCAAATTAGCAGGCTGATTTGAGATAAGGCTAGTCAAAATAGCGGGTTTTTTTGCAACTTTGGTCCGATGAAAACAGGCCTTTAGGGTACAAAATATTCTCCTTCATATAAATTTGACCTGTAGCCCTTGACCTTAAGACCCCCAAAGTCTACTCAGTTCAGCTTTACCTAAACAAATCTGAGCTCAGCCTTATCGGAATCCCTTCATCAATTCACAAGTAATTGTAGCAACAAATGGTTGCAAATGAATGCAACCTAATAGCAAAGCCTCTGGCAACGTCTTAGAGCAGAGAAGCACAACAAATCTTTTGAAGAATTCTTCTCAATATACAAGTAAATATAGACTCAATTCTCAAAATGCACTTATTTTATTACATATCATGACCAAACAGAAAAAAAAAACATACTGGGTGTGCCTTAACTTGAGTGAAAAGATTTAAGTGAAATTTATTTCACAGTTTCTGAGCCAGAGCAGAAATACTGATACAATTATACCAGGCCTCTATGGAAATCTAAGAAATTAGTTCCAATGCGTTGATCTGCAAAAGCAATGAATCTTTCACCATTGAATGAGTAAGTCCCAAATCCTATTTTCCATCTCTTGATTTCATCGCCTCCTCGGTAATTGTAGGTTGGGTTAGCCATCAAAAAATACTCTAATTAGAGTTAATCTCATCTGGAATTTAAATACACATCTAGTGGCACTAGATGTATTAAAGCAAAAGTAGAGTGGTCATATATAATGTGGAGACCAGAGAATTAAAGGGGTAGTACACCCAGAAAATCGATGTTTACAAAAGAGGGAAATATGAGAGCCAGCTCAGTGAAAATCTGTAGCCAAATTGATTAAGTACAAGAATAATGAATTATAATAAAGTTCAAGAGATGTTTGCACAACTATTTTGTATATACAGGTACATGTAGGGATCAGTATGCTTGTATCTATCCTTACATTACATACACAGTTTGCAGAAGAATATTTGTAAATATTGACAAACATTTTACTGGAATGAAAACTGCCCATTAGACAGATCTGACTGACGCTTTTAATAATCAGGTGTCTGTCACTCCAAACAAGTGATGACAGACTATATACTTACATGTATAAATGTACAATGAACCACAACATAATGTTTGCACATGCTGGTTATTTGGTTAACTGAATTTCACTTTTGCCCTGTACTTCATGATTCTAGCAATTGGCTTGACATGTAAGTACTTTTCATGAAAGTTTCTAATCCTCTGATCACACAAGAACTGTACATATTTGTTGGGAAGTGATCTTTGAACTTCTATTTGGTGGCAAACAAAGCTCCATAAACCTTGCCTTTCATCAAACAAGCCCTAGAACTATTCTCCATGTTCTACCATAAAAATGTCCATTCTCCATGATACAAATAATACAGGAGGCCTAATTGGGTAGTTCACTATAATCACACAATATGGAACTCACAACCTTAGAATTATTATCTATAACAGAGCAGTCAATACAAAGTGCTACAGTGTAGTTAAATTTCTGCAAATTCAAAATTCATCATAATGATTATTACCGGTAGTTACAAATTGTTTGAATAAACCTATTAAAAAGGATTTAAACTGACTCAATTCTGTTCACATTGGGTATATAAACTAGAATACAAGCCTACATCAATTTGAAAAATCACTTCAAATAATTCAGGAAATTTGTCAAAATGTGTTACATGACATGACATCGAGGTCTGCATCATGTGAAAGTACATTTCATTTTCAACCATTGGTATCAATGCTACGGTTGCTACACCTTTAATACATGTAGATCATGCACAATTTGAATTGGTATGATCATGCAACTCTGGTATGATCTCTAAAGAGGTTTTTGTTATTCTTGTCATGCCTGAAGATAAGATAGAAATACTTGAAGAAGCTAGTGAGGATGAGCATCGGTCAGTAATACCCGATTGGAACCTCTCCAAAAACAAGACCCACCCACATAGGCAATACAGAAAGAGCTCAGGGTGAGATCCACTTTTTGTTATCATCTGCCAACCTGCACTTTGGGTCGAAGGGCAATCCAACCATTTGTTCATTTGTACGAAAGCAAATAAAATGACAAAAGTTTGAAATAAGTCAGACCGTTTATAAGAAAGTTATGAATGTTTTAAATATGAGAACACTAATGATCAAGAATCAAGATGTTTTAGAATGATATTACATGTAATTTGAAACATGGAATTTTGATGGATCTACAGTAATTGTAGGCCCTTTCTTTTTATTTATAGGCTTAAAAGGATGTTGAAAAATGACTTGAACAGGACACTTCTAATTAACTGAAATCATGGGAAGTGGGTCGATCATGCCAAACCCAAGTTAAAAACCACAGACCAGATCAAAAACGATACACACAAACAGCAAAGAGGCACACAGCTGATTAAAGATACAATGAAAGTTTGATATCCTCATGAAAATATAATACAGTCATGAAAATTTCAGATATTCAATTTATAGTAACGGAGATAAATTGTTCATTTTCAAGAAGACTAAATCCCACTGCTATCATTATCTGCCGAGAGTCAGAACTCAGAAGGGCCTTTTATGAATGTAAAAGGTACGTGTATATGAGTTGATGCAGAGTTGCAGACAATATCAAAACAAGAGGAATTGTTTCAAATCAATTCCATATATAGAACTGTCATCAGGCAATTAGCAAGTTATTAAGTAACATTGAGACAGACATTGTCAATACGATATCAATTATTTTATGACACACAGACAATTGGGGTGTGTATGCTCCTCAATTAGCGAGTAGAGTGGAGAGATTAGCTTTGAAAAAGTGAACTTTCACCACAGAATGAGATCATGGGAAAGCCTGTTTACCAGACAATACAGAATAGAGTTTGGCAAGATTGTCTGGATGAACAGTGGTGTTACTCATCGCTTCCTGAGAATAAAGGAAGTCTTCTGACACAAAGAAAGAAAGACCTCTTTATGAAGGTAACAGAAGAAAGAGTCAACTCAAGCAATATCCCTGCTAGCAAATAGAGTCCCTACTTCAATCTTGGACAGGTCAGTCAACAAGTTTCTGTTAAACCTTTACCTTAAAATACTTTAAAAACATTTATGCACAAGATTAAAATATGGCACAGCTGCACATAAACCTATAGTCTACCAACATTTTCAGAAAATCATAGGTATACAAAAGAAACATTTGACATTTTCAAGTTTGTTTTACTCTATAGGCTTTTAGATTTACCTCACCATAAAGATCATGCTTTGGTTTGGAACTGTAAGATTGGATACAGCCATCTATCAAATCAAATTTCTTACAGGATTATCCTGGGCCAGTGAACTTTTCAACTTCAGAGAAAATTTCCCAAGTGACATTCCTGGGGAAACCTTCCCAAACCTGAGATGGTGGCGCATACCCACGTAATATGCTTTTCCATTTTTGGAAAGGACCTAGGGGAGATGACATGGACCTATGATAAGCAAATCTGT
Organism: Strongylocentrotus droebachiensis; assembly: GCA_035222895.1. Classification (NCBI taxonomy): domain Eukaryota; kingdom Metazoa; phylum Echinodermata; class Echinoidea; order Camarodonta; family Strongylocentrotidae; genus Strongylocentrotus; species Strongylocentrotus droebachiensis. The sequence continues at coordinate 30,837 of JAVYIG010011465.1, forward strand.
CAGAGTGTCAGTCCTGCAAGTACATTATATTGCTAAATAATAAATCTACTCAAAAAATGTAAAGGGGCTATTTAGAGGCAAGTCCATGGGAGCCAAAGGAGTTACAGCCTTCCCCATTGATAAAAGGGAATGAAAAGTCATATTTCTGTAATGTAAAAAGCTTGTCAACAGCTTAGTCTACATGTATGCATACAACACAACATATCTACAGTACAAGAACAGGCTATTCCAACCAACCAATACACAATCACAAATAATAAAATTGATACCTTTCTATTCCTAATTCCCAGTTGAAAATCTGTACTTTGTCACTGAATAGGCACCCATTATGGCTGTATCGAAAGCCAGTCAAGCAGAGGAGAAAAGGGCACCCACAGGACAAGTCAAATGGTAGTAACTTCAAAAGCAATAATGATCCAGGAAGGATGTACTAAATAACTCACTCCACAATAACTGCTAAATAACTCTCTCTACAATACTTTACTGAATGAAAACAGGGGAGTTTATAGCAGTTAATCAATGACAGGGTTTAGTCAAATTTGGGAAGGTTACCCTGAACTGTAGTTCATGAATTCAGTAAATATTCCCATGCAATATATGACAAGAATCTGAACTACTAAGAGACATTTAAAAGTTATTAAAACCTCCTCTATTCTCAAGCTGCAAAATTTGGAGGACTACATGTGCGCAAAAAAAGCCAGAAATTAAATCTGTTCTTTTCAAAAGCATATACATAAATCATTTCAAACATCCAAGTACCCTGCACATAGTTAGTTATTTACAGTTTCATCTGAATCATAAGAGTATAGTGAAGGGTTAAATCAATAATATTGTTTTTAAGAAGTGGATGCATGTGCATACTGTTGCTGTGTCAACAACAATTACTGCCTTTCAAACAAAAACTATACTAATCACTTTATGGCTTCCTAACTAGTATGTAATGGGGAGCAAACCAGAACATTCAAAGCAATTGGGGAGTGCATGATGCATACATTTATTTTTGAGAGGTTTCAACTTGTTTTGAACAAGTCTTATGGAAGTAAATATATTTTAAATTTACTGAAAAAACCATCAAGTGACATTTTGCTTTTGCAGACCCTAATATTAGTAGCTAGTATTTGTCCACTGCCCATTTCACTTATCACCAATTCATGGATACTACTTATGTCATCTCTCTGTGTTTCTCAATAAAATCGAGTCTTTCCAGATCAAACACTTCTAATTGTTCTTAATCCACACTGCATCCAAACTCTTTAACACACTATTGGTATTATAGGTGCAGTTACCGTGGAAAAAGTTTAGCCGAGGTATCCAATCTACCATGATTCTGGTCAATCCTAATTTAGACTATTAGAGCTTCACACTTTTTTAAAGAAGAAAAAATAGTATCTAACATAAATTATAGTGTTTGTGTAAAATGTTGCGTATCTTACCTGCTATTGCTTGAATGAAGCCACAAACAGTGAAGAGGCTTTTCTTGCACAAACTCCTAAAGCAGAGACTAAACACTGAGAGGAATGCCACGACTGTAAGTACAAAGAATCCTGCAGCATAGAATATCACCATCGCCCTCCAGAAACCACTCGGCAAATCCATAAAGTCATTGATATATGATGTGCATTCAACTTGATTTAAGGTGGATCCTCCTTCCGATTGGATAGCGCGGAATATCTCTGCGCATCTCATGAAGACTCCCAGAGTGGGTGTGTAGGTCTCCACCGGTCCGACCACGCCCTGGGGTGCGGTAGAATTGTCCGTTCCATAGAGGTTGCTGGCACTGTTGACGGTTGCCTCCTCTCCGAGAAGCCATTGTGATGTCATCAAGGCCACCAGGTGACCCAGGACAATGGAGACGCTGAGGAGGGTCCAGAAGAGAGACCGGATGGTGATGATCACATAGCACATCTTGAGTTTGAGATTCGTCCCAACAGTCTAATCAGTATGGGCTAAGAAGGATGCTTCAGAGACTCATGGTCTTCGACAATCTGGAAAGTAACAGACAAATCTTGCGTTTTATAGTCAATGTAAAAAGTGGAGGGGAGCAAGTAGTAAAATGATTTCTCTACAATGACTAATTATATTAGGAATGGGGTAGGCTCCACAGCTATGTCTGTAAAATTTACAAGCAAAAACCCCCAAAAAGGTTCTAAAAATTTATCAGGGAGGGGAGGGGAAGGAGTGGTCCTCTGGTGCCCTCCCCTCCCCTCCCCTCCCCCTTCCAGATTTAATGCAGATCAATTATTGGATTGACCATTGCTTTATAACTGAACCAAAAACACACAGGTGAGCATTTGGATGAGCACTGTAAATGATGACCCTGCAATGATCAGGACTATTAATGACAGTATAATTTCATAATTGCCAGGAATACAGGGATCAAAGCCTCATGAAATTTGATCTGTTTTGCAATTTAAATACTGTATGTGTTAGTTTAAGTGTTATGGAATATTTTCTTCAATCACTGGAAAAGCAATTGTATACATGTATTTCCTTCAAGAGAATTTTGTTCAGGTTCAATGCCAAATGAAGACTTTGTCTCCCATTAAATCCCTTTCGAGTCCTTTCGATTCCTTTCGATTCCATCTGCACCCCAACAGGAAAAACAAGGCATTGCAAGACAATGGCAGGAAACAAAATGAGATTTCCTTGATTTCAGTCATGGGAATAAAAATTGAATAATTTAGATCTCTGTATGAGAGTGAGACACACAACATTAACCCAAAGTTACTTTAAACACTGTCAATGTTAAAATGTGCAACATAAACGATTCACAACTGTTTGAGTATGAGTATTTCACTGAAATAACTGCTGTAAATTTTAAGAATGTATACCAGAGACCAATTAAAAACATGGAAATGTTAATATGACACATTTGCTGTATACAACTATTTCCGATAATTGCACACCGGAAACTACACGGCCCTACGTGTTTTCAGTGTCTGTGATATGGTGTAATATTGAAGCCCTAAAAAAATTGCGCTTCAAAATGATCAAGAAGTGCCTCAAAAAAGTAAAAATCTTTGAGTGACCGGTTTTACCATACTCGTTTTCCCCAATAGACTGTAGTGTTATGAAAACAGTCAGGCGATCGGTTTTCAAAATTTGTAATTCCAATCATAAATATCTTGATAATCAGGCAGGCGACCGGCTTGTAAAATTCATGGGGTTCCTGACTGACCTAAATGTTTATAATTATCATGGCATCATGAGCTAAATCCAGAATTTTGTTTCAGAATCTGAGACAAAGTTACTGGATCCCTTTAAAGGGGCCCTTCAGGCTTCAATCGGAGGCAGAGCCAGAAATGGGGGAGGAAGGGGGGGGGGGGAGGAGCTCATTTTGGCATACCTAAAGTACATACAAAGAACAAAAGGGAAATGTGCCCATCAATATTGCCCCTCCCACCCCCAGCACATTTTTTAAATAGGCATCTGAAAAATTTGATAACCATTTTATTCCAAGTCAGGAATTTATTATGTACTTGAGCCCCATCCCCATGATCCTAACAGTCCTGGATCCACCATTGCTAACAAGCATACATGTACACCTCCAGGAAGATAATCAATTAATTTACGTCATCAAACATATGGACCATGACACATACTACACAGAAAAATCAAGCTGTGCAACCCACTGTACATATCCGCAATCATTTCAATAAAACCGTTTGCATGCATGATTTCACAATTATTCTGTTAAACAAATAGGGCCTAAATCATTTCTAAATGGAAACTTAATTTTTTTCCCTGGTGGAACTGTACTGGTAGGTAGACATAAAGATAATTTAATGCTAAATTTCGATAAAATGTGTCGGTTGCTGGCTCTGAATCAATTGGCAAAATTCCATGTCAGTCTTCAAACCCCAACATCTGGTAAATGAAATGGGGACATAATCACAATGGCTTGTATGAATAATAAGATGATAAATCATGTTTACAATACATGCTTAAAAAGGAAATCCTGTAGGGAAAGGGAAACATTCAACCACATTTTCAAGATTGAATATCCGATTTAAAGTGTAATACAAATTCTCTACATCCCCTCTCCATCTAGGTATCATTTATTTTAAAAAAATTACAGTGAAATCAAACTCCTTGCTGAAGCATTTCTTACAAATGTGCATTTGCAGGACATAGCCTTGAAACAGCTAATCCTTGTTATGTATCACCCTTTGTTATTAAACTGCTATCTCATAAAACCACTTCAATCATTATCATCGGTAACAATTGATTCAATTCTAAAAGGTAAAACTTAAGGGTTCTCTTTATTATGAGAAGTAATATTACAATTTTCATAATGGCAATGATTCCAACCATCAGAACATAAACATTACTTTACAGTTTACCAAATGTTTCACACAATTGAATAACTTATTAGAATTCCCACTTTACCTACCGGTATTCATTTGTTCTGGTCCATTACAAAGTGTCGGCATCAATGGCATGGCTCGTGATTCAGTCCACACAAATGTAACTGTTTGTTTCTGGTATTGATTATTTGATGGATGGTATAATTAGGTTAACCTTTGCAAGGGCAGCCAGTAATTGGTCATGTTTTAGTATTATGGAGCAGCAGCTGTGGTTTTCTGATTTTCACTACCATACAATGTTACAAGAGTGTTCAAATCAAACAGTCACAGTTACATGGCTCCTAGTCCTAGTTGCACCCACAAATATTAGATGGATGAAATGCAGGAAAATACCATAGAGCAAGGGGAATATAATAAATTTGTTATTCTTGATTTACAAACAATGCCCAATTTCTAAATGTAGCATGAAACATACTGTAGTTATCAAGGCCTCAGATTTCTCGTCTTTGCATTCCATTTACCCATTTCCTTAAATTCTGGGTTATCTTCCTGACATATTGATCTGGATAGTACAGTGTAATCATCTTCAACTTCTATTCTGAATAGAATAACCCATAACATGCTTTGTTTTCATTCGTAAAAAGCTCCCATCTATGAGAATTTATGTCAAGTATCTGTCAATATAATCAACATTACATGGGCGTAAATCCTTACGTAATACCTATTGTTCAGGGGGGGATGATCTATTCATTCATCCCCCCTGAACAATAGGTATTACGTAAGGATTTACGCCCATGCAACATTATCAACATCAACATTTCATCCTCTCTATTAAATGAATTTCCTGTGTTTATCTGTACCAGTGGCAATGAATGGAACATTTACAAAAAGAATGTCTGTCAATCACTGACTTCACACAAATGCACAGGCAGACATTTCAGTGATTGAGAAGAAAAACATGAATTGTAATCTACATGAGAAAGACAAAATAAACTGAAGTACAAACCAAAGTAACAATGGTTATTACTATAAGACTGGCTCATCAGCCTCTTTGAATAAACTAACTCCTTACTCAAGTTTTGTCAAAACTCTGGGTGTTGAAGAGGCTTACTTTACCACAACAGTTGGATGAGAGACCTTTTTTCTATGAGGCAATATTTCGAGGTATTAAATAGATAAAGAATGATTGAAGATGCAAATAGGCTTTAGTGCTTTACACTTTAAGTTTATGAAAGGTTATTTTGTAAAATTACCTTGGCCTAGGTAATTTTATACAATAATATTACATACTCCACTAAAAGTATAACATGTATATTCATTCCAAGACGATGAACTCCATCAATATCAACCAGGACTGTTCAAGTGCAAGAGTGGAATGGTAAACAGATCATAGCCGAGAGGTCAAAGACCCAGCCCTGGCCCCGGCCAGCTCCAGCAGGCAAGAGATCTATCTGACCAAGGCTTCGATTTCGAGACAAGTCCAGCTTCCACAATTTGTTTATAATCACAATGTCAAAAGTTGGTAAAACAGCAGTACCTAATTAAGAGTAATAAAGTGGCATAAGTTTGAAGAAGAAAAAAACTCACTCTGCAATGCTTGGTGTATGCTCCTTCCGTACCTCGGTGAAACACAGAGCAGAGGTAATTTGGAAAAGAAGCAAAATTGACGTGACCGGTATATCCACTTCTGAGAAGGAGAGAATGGGTCAGCGGCAGGGTATACGACACAGTCAAGCTGTCAGGAAAGAGTGCAGACGAGTTGGACCAGAAAAGTGAACTGCGCCGCGCTCTCGAAAAACCGAACGTGCGAACTGGCGGTGGTAAAAGAAGGAATACCGGTAGCCTATTCTATTGTGCGCACAGGTGTATGCTCGATTACTCAGAGTAGTGTCGGAGCGAGTGGGTCATGCCTCAGAAGTTAATTCCTCTCTTTTAGCTCTTCTAATCTTAGACATGCAAACAATTACATGAGCTCTACTTACGCAACAATGAAAGACGCTTACTGAGCCCTACTTAGTGCAACAATGAAAGACGCTTATTATTATTATTATGCTCAGCTGGTCGACAGAGGAGAATCCTTGAAAGTTTTCGCCATCAACAAAGTATGAGTCACCGAAATAAAAACGTGGAACTCGGTAGTCATAAAACCAAACCATTGATTTTACAAGCATGACCAAACCGATCAAACCGAGGGAACGGTGATGTTGGTTGGCAGTCATCCAAAAGTCCCAATAATGCAAGAAAAACTTATTTCCTCATGGAGGTGAATGAAAAGTGAAAATGGTTGGCCTATTATTACGTCTCTTGTTGATTTCGTTTAAATATCGTATAACCAATTTATTTCCGATTAAGAATTCCCGACTTCAAGCCTCAATTAATTTCAGGAATGAGGATACTCCTTTGTTGTTTTCTGGAGAATAATTTGCAATAGGCTAATACTGAAGTCTATATAGCACCTTTTGCTTTATCAAATAAGCATAAAGAACACGGGTGTTTTTTTACGACACCAAGACGTTATTCCTGCCGATGTTGATTCAAACAGTGAGTCACAATTAGGTCTTTAGTTTTGTTTGCACGTTACTTGCTACTTATTGTTGTCTGTTTGCCATCCCAAATCCAAAGTAAAGTCAACTTCAAAGTTTCGTGACACATTGAAGAATAGATCGGAATGCCTGCCCATTTACATTGTGTTTCCACCAGACTCAGGATGACGGCTTCATTGCAATAACAGTAACAATCTTTTCCCTCTTTTTTATTTGTTTTACACCTCTCTCTTCTTAGAACGTTCTCTTGAATAAACAACGTGGGAACTACAAGTTGCTTCAAAAGATGCTATAATTAGTGATGACTTATTAATATTAAAGGGATCGTTTAACAATGTTAAATCTGAGATACACGGCCCTACGTGTTATCAGTGTCTGTGATATGGGGTAATATTGAAGCCCTAAAAAAAAATCCCGCTTCAAAATGATCAAGAAGTGCCTCAAAAAAGTAAAAATCATTGAGTGACCGGTTTTACCATACTCGTTTTCCCCAATAGACTGTAGTGTTATGAAAACCGTCAGGCGAACGGTTTTCAAAATTTGTAATTCCAATCATAAATATCTTGATAATCAGACAGGCGATCGGCTTGTAAAAGTCATGGGGTTCCTGACTGACCTAAAGGTTTATAATTATCATTGCATCATGAGCTAAATCCAGAATTTTGTTTCAGAATCTGAGACAAAGTTACCGGATCTCTTTAAAGTAAATATTGTTGCACTTGACTGACCTCGATCTTCCCCGACAATTATTCTGGAGGTGTGTTCTCGCCAGCCACCACTGCTATGCTTCTAATAACTGTAAAGCCTACATAACTATGCAGTGGCGTAGACAGGTTCGTACACCTGGGGGGGATGACTCAGGGGCGGATCTAGCTTTTTGCTAAGGGGGGGCTTGACCAAAATAATGACGATGCGGAGCATCGTCCACGAGCCGCGAAGCGGCGAGCCGATTTTTTTTGGGGTGTTTATTTGAACCCCGTAAGTGATGTTTTCCTGGCATCTATTAACACAATGGAGACCATAAAAAGCAGTGCATGATAACGTCTTTTTAAATCAAGTAACAGTTAAATACACAGTTATATCCAGAGTTATCATGTGTTTGGTTAAGTTACCAGATGAGTTGAATATCTTCTCACAATATTTGCACTTGAAAGGGTTTCTCTCCAGCGTGCGTTCTTTTTTCTTTTTTTTTTTTCCTTTTTTTTTGGTTTGTTTTTTTGGGCCGCCCAAGGGGGGGGGGGGGGTTTAAACCCCCTAACCCCTCCCCCCCCCCCGTAGATCCGCGCCTGTTTAATCTTGTGGTTATCTTGTGGTTTCCAAACCACAAGATAACCACAAAATACTTGTAAGATTTTCTAATATTATAATTGTTATCATTATTATTATTACTATTATTATCATCATTATGACTTATTAAGTAAGCAAATATCATTCCCCAAAACCTGGGGGGGATGATTGTACATGCCATCCCCCCCACCTTGTGAGGTGGGGGGATGCATCCCCCTCATCCCCCCCGTTGTCTACGCCCCTGTAACTATGTAAAGCATAGCCTACTCGGTTTTTTTTCTTCCATTTCAAACTATTCAGATATTATTATCAACAGATATTTCCATGTTGGTATTAGTTTATATCAATGACTTCGATATCATGATCAAAATTTTTTTTTAGGGAGGATCGTCCCCAAGGAAAATTTGAAAAAGTGCAAAAAATAAAATATATAGCAAATACTGACTAAAGACTGTAACACTTTTAGGCTCTAGTCTGGAGGGCCCAAGAGTGTAGATTTAGACTAATACAAATGCAAAAATCCTCTCGCTAGGTCGCTTCGCTCTTTGCATAAAGGTGAAGTGTGAAAAAAGTATGTTGTTTGTTTTGCTAAGGAATCTAATTTCTGAATACAACAAAACTTTAAAACAACATGTGAGGGGGTAGTCACTTCCGTCACCTCCACTATTATCACTCGTCCCTCGCATTACGCCCCCACCCCCACCCCCCGGACCCCGGTCATGAAAAGAAATCACCGCCCTCATGATAATGGATCTGATGAATATATTGCGATTTACTGTATATATTGCGATTGACTGTATATATTGCGATTGACTGAATATATATCGCGATAATTCAATTCTATTGTTCCAATGAATATTGAAAACTAATCATGGTCCCATTCATAATTATACCTCGATGGCGACAACGACGACGCCCTAGTCGCGTTGCCTCCTTGCTGTATTCCATCCACCTAGTAAGACCGCCCCCTCCTATTACAGTCACCCACCCTACGCCATTTTGGTTTGTTTAAGAACACATATCTTAAAACAGAGCGGAGTACCTGTTTATATCATTTTTATGGCATAGAAGAGTTCAAAGTTTTCAAATGAAACTCGAACAAAACAATCAAAAATGATAATAATTTATTTTAATAAAATCGCAATTCTCCTTCGTACTTAACATTAAACATGAAAAGGTATCATGTCCAGACTCCCGTCATCTCACACTAATAAAATTACTATAATATTATTGATTAATAACTTGACAAAGACCGCTAAAATAACTGTCATCGTCAAATCTCACGTTGTTCTTAAATCTTCTCATTGTCTTACCAGATGGTGTAATAAACTGTAAATTGTCATATCCCGTTCAAATTTCCGGTTTATACTTACTGGCTTGCCGATGAGGAGCCCTTATCAATTAACAGATTATACTAGCATCAGACAAGTCTGAGTTACACTATTTATCAAAAGTGATAGCTGATTTTAGGCATAAAAATGTTTATCAGTAAGTGGGGTAGCGAGGGTTTAGTTATCGGGGGGCAGTGGCGGACCCCCCCCCCCCTTTGAGAAAAAAAATCATGTAAAAACACGTGATTTTTACCTTCCCCCCCCCCCCCCCCTGGCGCTCAAGGGGGGGGGGGGGTGCAAATTTTTTAATTTTCGAGGACCAAAAAAGAAAATGTGCTCACTACCCCTGAGCCGTGGAAAAAACTTCCCAAACTTTTCAAACTTCCAAAATGCCCGAAGAGCACATAGCCAGTCTATCTCTGTCCCTTCCCGTTGGAATGAAGATTAATGACTAGATCAACACTTTTGATTTGCCGCAAGTCGTGAAGTTTTTTTTATTTTCAAAAATGTTAGCATCCCACCCATTTTTGATCATCGTACACATTGAAAGGTCTTTATACTCTATGTTTACTCGATTACGGATAAGTTATAGCTCTCACACAACATCCTGCATGCCTTTTTTCAATTCAAAATAAACAATTGGCATTTATTGTGGTAAGATTGACTAAACAAGTTTTTATAAATATATATGTATTAATGTTGTACATATTTAGGAGGTAGACTATTAAAAAAGAATAAATAGTGGAAGATAATTCTTAGGTAGTGTAGCACTCTGCCGTAGATGGGGTAACTCATTATTTTTCTCTGCGACCACAATGACTAGGTAAGATATGACTGGAGGGACGATCCGAGGAAGACAATACAACGATAGCTAGTGGTTCCATCCAAGCAACCCCCTCCCCAAAAAAATAAAAAAATAAATTAATTAAAAAATAATAATAATAAATAATAATAATAATAATAATAATAATAATAAAAAAATAAAATAAAATAAAATAATAATAATAATGATAATGACAATGAAAATACAAAAAATTATCACGAAAAGAAAAATGGAAGAGAAGAAAGACAAAGGGAAAGAAGACACTTAATGGCCCACTGCACTACTTTTAGCTACTTGCGCCCTCTATATAACAAACAATGCCTAGTCGGTGACCATTGGTCCCCCATGATCCTCTTTTTCTTATGTTAACTGAGAGCTGAGTTGATGAGATGACCACCTGTCCAGTGACCTTGCAGGGCAGTCTATAGCTTTAAGACAATTTTACAAACAACCCCTTTCAAATTTGAAAGACCAATGCGCTCCCCAGAGATTTAAATGATCCCTTCAGCGGCTGTATCGATCCTTATTTCATTCTTGTTACCTACCGAGGAGTTTGTGGGAAGAAGCCATCTCAAGTCAAACGGAAAATTAAAAAAACTAAATTAAAATAAGCTATTTTCGTGATGTAACCAAAGTTAAAGCATACGTATTTGTGAAGTGCCTTGTTACGAATTATTTAATTAACCTGATAGAAATAATTGTATTTTAACAGCCAATATATGCAAACTGCGTATATTACATGTCGTTAGGAAGTGCATACCATTTTGTTTGTCCTACCTAGCAACAACCAATGTATGCAATTCGCATTCTGACTATTGAAATACAATTATTCGTAACAGGTGAATGAAATAGTTTCTAACGAGGCACTTAATAAAGAATTAGGTATTCAATTTGATTACATTTCGAAAATGGTATATTGGGTCCTGCAAGGTTTGAGGCGAGTCCTATAGCTGACGTCAAGCGGGGAAGAATAATGAAGTAGAGGGGGTGTGGGTGGAAAGGTGGGCGTACAAGTTATCTATTAGTTTGCTTATCTTTTTATTCTGACAGGGTATATCTATTGGTCTCAGGGCCTCGTCTTTTAAAGAGTTGTGATTGATCCAAATCAACCGCAAGTCCTCCAATCAATAGTAAGTTTGCAGTCTCCTATCTCTTATGTACTTTGTGATTGATACCAACTCTTTAGAAGACGGGCCCTGCATTCGGATGATCTGATCAAGTACAGGACTGCCAAGCCACGAATTATCAGGCACGTAGCCACGGGGGGGGGGGGGGGGGGGGGCACGTGCCCCCCAAAATGTCCAAGATCAGTTGAACTTTTTTAAACCCCTTTTTTTTTACCTCGATCGATTACATGTATTTGCCCCCCCCCCCCCCAAACATCAAACTTTGGCTACGTGCCTGCGAATTATCTACCCAAAAGGCTCACCCTGGACACGCTAATAGGGATTTTTTTTTATATAGATTTGCACGTCGACATAGTGGACTGCTACATGTGACGTCCTTTTAAGGCAATGTGACGTCCTTTTAAGGCACTGCCAGTGCCTTATATGGACGTCACACGTAGCAGTCCACTATGTCGACGTGCAAATCTAAAAGTCCTAATGTTGACCCCAATACGTCACAGTCGACGAATGTCCAATAAAGTGGTTAACTAACATATTCAAATTTATTTCCCGGGACCTATAGTGACGAGCTATTTACTTGGAATCCATTCTGCATACATTTACTCGTTGCTATGTTGGGCAATAATAATAATATTTCCGCTTTTATATAGCGCTTAAAGACCGTCAATACTACTGGGCCAGAAGGGATTAGACCACACAGCGAGGTCACTGACAGGTGGCTATCTCATTTACTCAGCTCTCAACTAACATAAGAAAAAGAGGATCATGGGGGACCAACAGGCACCGATTGGGAAAGTTTTCTATATAGAGGGAGCAAGTAGCTACAAGTAGGACAGTGGGGCTTTAATACATCTATGATGTCTCTAAGCGCTTTACAGATATATTATTACCCCGGTCATTGGATACTTGTCCGCACACACTGTGTGCACAATCTCCAGCTTTCAGGTTGTCAATAACAACCTCAGTGTTTAAAAAGTATGCATACAATTTGAATATGTTAGTAAACCGGTCTATTCTATGATATTCACAACAAACTGTTAATGATCTCCACAACTCCACTTACAAACATTGATAACTCAATTTCTGCACCATTTTGTTAAATAACTGTCACAAAGCACTTTCTAAGATGTCCTGTATTCATGCTATAACTTCTGGTAAAAGTTGGATTGCCCGTTTTCTTCATTCTCTACTAATGATTACACGAATGTAATTAGGCTTTTCAGAAGTTGCTGAGCCGATAGGCCTTTTTCTCGTCAGCCACTGACCTCTTCAACATTAAATAAACAGTTTTAAAATCCAATTCATCCAAATATGTATATTCAAAAAAGTAAATCTAATTTGAAAAGAAAAAGCCCTAACAGACACGCGTTAATATTCACTCCTGAATGATAAACGCCTATAAACCTAAACAACAAACAAACAGTCATTAGTATTTTTAAAATTATAAATATTTTATTTCCTTCCTCATGAATTCAATTCAATTCAATTCAATTTTATTTTATTCAAGTCCATTTAAAAAGAGTACATTGAAAAACATTGTACATTGACAACATATTTACATGTAGGATACACAGTATACCTTGAACTTTAAACACACAATTAAAAAGAGAAGTAAAGACAAGAGTAAGAAATCAAAGAAATAGATAATGAACATGAAATGGAAATTGCAAAAGAACAAACTAAAGGTTCTGTCGACGCAATTCCCAGCCTATTAAAATACCGAATTTTTTACTGACAAAGAATTAGAAAAGCAAAGTGACATAATGGCAAAAAAGAGTTTAAAAGTTATAAAAGTTAAAAAGTTATAATTAAAAGTTGGGATGGATTAATTATTCTGTAGAGTATGTGAATAAAAAAACCTTAAGTTTTGATTTAAAAGAATTAAGAAACGAAATTGTTTTAATATAATGAGGAAGAGAGTTCCATGTTGATGGTCCTTTTGATTTAAAAGAAAAAGATGATGCTGTATTTTTACATTTTTCGACATAGTAATTTTCTGGATTTTCTGAATTCACTATCATACAAGAAATTACCACAATAAGTAATATAAAACAAGATCTTCGATACAAGATACTTCATGAATTACATCAATCAATAAACAATGAACAATGAACATAGACAAATATCAAATTAAACATGATTGTACATTGTTTCTTTTCATATAACAGTTTATTATCAAAATAACAATAGAGGAAGGTATGAATTAACATAGTCCCACCCAATCACACACTCGCACAACCTCAACCCGCACAACCTCAACTCGCACCACACAAACTCATGACACCACACCCCCCGCCCCCTTTGGCACACCCACCCCACACCCCCTTTCATACCCAACACACACACTGCATGCGATCTGTTCCGGTTTGTCCACCTGTGCAAGAGAGAGAAATTTAAAAAAAAAACACATCCATTAAAGTAAAAATGCATCGATTTGTTCCCATTTCTGTAAGTGCATCCCCAGTTTTCCCTTTTTGTAGACTATTTTATATTCCTCGTCTCTGTAATCTTTCAGCATACTTACTGTATGGATGGCGGAGCTCCTTGTTTTCTGGAGAAAAAAAAGAGATATACCTTACTAGAAATATAATACAATTTATTACAAATAGACTAGCAGTATTGCCGGATATTCCCATAAAAATAGGTTTCCAATCATCACTGAGAACTTCGAATAAATGTAAATTTTTAATTACCTCCTGTCATAATCGTTTTACTTTATGACAATCTAAAAATAAATGATTGTATTTTTCTAATTTCGTCTACAAAAGTAATAAAAATGGTCTGACTCAAAACCAAATTTAAAGAACTCTCTATATACAGCTCCTTGTAATTGCTTGTATTGAAACTCTCTTTTTTTAAAGTTGCACATCAACATTGTGAATGTTTCTTTCAATTCTCTCATTCCAATATCATGTTGAAAGTTACCGTCTGTAGCATGTAGGCTTATTTTTAATCTTTTTGGAATTCTTCAATGAAGTAATCATATAACCGTCTAGATTTTATATCACATAGTTTCTGTAAACATCCAAATATCATCAATTATATTGCAAAAATGTCAGTGTCTACTTCCATAAAATCACTTTGTATCCATTCTTCACTGATTGCTGAAAAGATCTTTTGAATTCTAAGCAAGCTTTCAGTTGCAAAACCCAAATTATAAAAAATATGAGATTGTGAGATTATGAGATTGCCCTCTGACGATTACTATCTGATGCTCATATCCCTGCTTGAAGTATACTTTTTCTGAAATAATTCGACATAAAAAAAATGTTGTATTGCTGAGACGTATACACCGAATTATTCTTCTCCAAAATGTCTGCACTTATCTAATTCTTGCCATGCTTTCAACATGTCTTTATAAATAAATGGTATGCCCTTCAGATCCATTTTATTTATATCATAATTACAAAGAAATAAAATTCGACCATCCAATGATCTGAAAAAGTGGTCAAAGGTTCATTCCAACCTGAATACTTTTATCCATAGAGCAACTTCCGTTTGATCCACATTATTCTCTGAGTCTTCACAAATAAATTGAAACTCGTTACTCTGAGTCCCCCAACGCAGTAATCCTGATATAATATTTTCCGTTCTATTCTGTCTCTCCCTCCCCAAATAACATGAAAAGAAATCTTTTCGATTTCTTCAAAAATGCTACGTGGAGTCCCACCGACTGTCATAAGAATCATTATGTCATGCAGAGAAAAATATATAGCGCCCGCCTTTGGTTTTGTTCCACCACATTGTGGCAAATATTACATGACTTGCTCAAATAACACTGAACAGTGTGACCGTCTCGCTTCCAAAATACGGGGTGGTGATTCGCCAGAACTTCGATTCATGGATGAGTGATCTTTGCACAGGCACAAACCTTAAAATAGGCACTGTACCCCCCTGAGGACAACCACCCCCTCCCCCGAGAACAATTTACCCCTGGGAAAATTACCCCTGGGACTATTACTCCCCCGGCCCCGAGGAAAATTACCCCCCCCCCCCCACCCGAAAAAAAACTACTTTATTTTTAGGGTGGGCTTCCCTAGCTTCAATGGACAGGGGGTAATTTTCGGGGGGGGGGGGTACTTTAGCCTTAATTTGCAGGCTCTATTCTAATTATAATAATAATAATAAAAAGGTTGCTTTAAAAGCAATGTATATCCACCATCATGTTGGGTTAAGCCACGTTTATTTCACCTGGTCAGTGTAATATGCACCAATAATAAATATACAGTAAACAATTAAAATATGCAGTACTGACTAATGAATCTTTTGCAAATTGTAGAAATTAGCCTGTGTTTTCAGACTACGAGGTAGTAGGCAACCCTTCCAAGGGCATAACACCAGTGAAGACCCTGGATCCATACAATACATTGGCATTGCCTCTCTATGCTTTGCTGGAGTGGATCCATAGTGTGTTTGGCTCTAACCCGAGCAGCAACAAGTGTGTTTGGCCGCTTAGAAGCTAGGAAGGATTTGCAGATATACTACCAAGATTACTACAAAGATGCAGACTTCAGGTATTTCTCATCGAATTTGATTAACTTTTTGAGTGTGATAGCAGATTGTTTTAACGTAGACGAAATACAATGATGAGACGATGACATTGATTTTATATTCGGTTTTTGTTGGGATGTTTGTAGGCATCATGAGTGTACAGTACGGCACGCCAAATAGGAAATATGTGGTAAGATATTCTTAGGCGAAATAACCTTTATGCATAATATTTCTTATATGTTTAGTTATAAGTCTGTGCAGTCCATATATGTCCATATATATGTTAAGTTTATTTATATGTCTTGTGGCCCATGGGATCGCTGATCTCCGAAATAGCGGAGGGAGAATAAGATGATGATGCATTAACTTTTTATTTGTTAATTTTGATGCATCCAAGTTATTCTTTATATTTTTTATGCATATAAATTCCATTCATCATTTTTTTTTGCTTAAACGTTTTATTTGTAGATTTGTATGCATCATGCATAATTTTTTGATACTGAAACTTTTTATGCATATTTGTATTTGCAAAGTTTTCATGCATAACTCATAAATTGTAATGTAGTCTATTAATGTTTGTTATATTTTATGCCTAAACTTGTTATGTATAAACTTGCTATTCATAAACTTTTTATGCATATTTTTTTTCATGCAAAAAACCTTTCTTTGAACATGCCGAAGTGGGAGAGACTGCAAATTTTATGCGAAACGTTTTAAATGCCTCTCACCCTCTCATGGGTATTTTACTTCAGTAGCAAACTGGAATTTGAAAAAGTTTAATTTAAAGTTATTTATTGAATATCTATATTGTCTTCAAGGACTAGAGCAGTAACACTAACAAGGGCATAACAATCATATCGAGTTAATGCACATCTGGTTCTCAGCTAAGGAGACAATAGGATGACTTTGACATTAAAATCCATTTCGATGGTTATTTATCAGCCGAATTAGAATTGACCGTTGAAGCTGTTGAACACCCAACTTACAGGCTTATGACACAGGTGAAAGAATATGTGTGGGGTTGTCATGATTGGTTATGTCATCTGTATGAAGTCTGACGAAAACTCTCTTCCACGTCTTAACATTGGTGGATCATATTTAAGGGTTCTCACTTGCTTCTCTATTTTAGGCCAATTACTCTCATTCAATTTTCATATTCACATGTATTTGTAAAGTCTAGTATGCCATGTAGGTGCAGCACCACCAGTGTAAAAATATGGTTACTGATGTTAATGCACAGTTTGCACACCTATCATAGGAGCTCTTATCGAGATTTTGGTTCGTCAAATATTGCAATAGGGACAGAACAATAGAAGCCAAGAAGAGCTAGCAGACAACAGACAATGAATGTAGGTCAGGAGTGCGCTGAAGGGTAACAGAGTGGAAAGCTAAAGTAAAATAAACAAGTAACCATTTGGCTCAGTAAAATTAAGACCTTACATAATATTCCATCTTCACAGAAAAATGTCCTCATTTTTAAAGATACTTTGTATGAGTCACATAATATTTGCTTGAAATACCTGATCAAATCAAATCAAATCATGTAGTTTTCCTTCTGTACAATTCCTTTTTTTTAATAAAGAAACAGCATCAATTCATATTAGGGAAAATTAAACTGTTTAAAGTGAAAGGTCATATACATGTACATGTACAGCAAATACAAAACACTGGTATTTTTCCATCAATGAACATCTTTCAATCAACTTGCTAAACTTCAATGGGTTAAATTCCAGTCTGATGATCTGTAGACAATAAATGTAGGTCAGGAATGCGCTGAAGTATAACAGATAGAGTGGAAAGCTAAAGTGAAATAAACAAGTACTGTATGAACCATTAACATTTGGCTCAGTAAAATTAAAACCTTACACTACAGAATCTTGGGCTGCATTATGCCTCGGTAAACATTTTGTAAAGCATGTCCACCATGCCCAACCATAAGAGTTCGTTTGAACAAGTCCCTAGCTGCCCTTTGTTTGCAATGTTATTAGTGAATCCTTAAGCCCCTTTCACATCGGATCTGCGTAGAGTTGCGTAGTGTTGCCTATTCATGACTACGCCGAAGTTAAGCTGCGTACTCATGAATAAATTGATGCTTCGGTGTAGTCCCTGCGTAGGTTTTGCGTAGGCTTGCGTATAGTTACGTACCCTGTGCGTAGGCACCGCGTACCTACGGCGTAGGCAATTGGCGTAGGGTTACGTACGCTTGCGTAGGCCTGGCGTAGGGTTACCAAAAGTGGCATTTGGTACACGGTTTTGACCGTTATATTTTCAATTTTTTTAGTAGGTATTAACAACTGCTGAGGCTATTTTGCAGTAATGTTAATTTGTTGAAGATATTATTTTCCCAAAAATGCAGACATTTTTGTGGATGTACTACATTATTATACTCATTCACAAGGGTTATAAATGAACTTTCTGTTGATGTACATTGCAAGGTCACGTAATGTGATTCGATACCTCAAAACGCCAACAAAAGGGCGCTTATTTTGATTTGTGAATAAATGTGGACAGAAGTCTGATATTTGTTGACCATATCCCTTTTTCACTCATTTGTAGGCTTGGCGTACTGTTGCGTAGGCTTGGCGTACAGTTGCGTAGTTTCTGCGTAAAAAGTCTACGCCGAAGGTACGCGAAAAAAATTAAACATGTTTAATTTTTTGCGTTCATCTCGCGTACCCATTTGCGTCCCTCCGCGTACAGTTGCGTAGGGTTGCGTACGATCGGCGTAGGGTTGCGTACGATCAGCGTAGTCGCTACGCAACTCTACGCAACTCTACGCAAGCCCGGTGTGAAAGCCCCTTTAGGAAGTTATGAGGGCTACAACTCTGCTGGACAATGATGTTTTACTGTGTTTGCTTACATCATGGACCCTATACTCCATGCTTACATGAAGTAGGCAATTTCAGTGACAGTCCTCTGCAGCTTTGAAGAGAACTGGCATTTTGTGATTAATGAACAAGACCAAGTAACAAAAATCAAGGGGGTGAGGGGGGGGGGGGGGGGCACAGAAGTTAAACTTACTAGGCAGGTGAGATACAAGGTGAGATATCTCTCTTCGTCTCTCATTCCCTCCCCTTGTTCTCTATGACCCCTGTTACACATACGTCTGAAAGTGGACCGAGGCCGGCCCCGGAGTCGGCTCGACGTATGTGTAACACCAACTTTTTTCGAAAAGCCGGACTGAGGCCAGGTGGACTCAGTCCACCTCTGGATGTGGTTTGAGGCCGGCCTCAGTCCCGCAATCGGTATGTGTAACACCAAAGTGGACTCGGGGCCGGCTTATAAGCGGAAGTGACGTAACCTGTCATCATTATCAACATAATACATCGGGCGCGCTTGCCACCTTCTCTTATGTTATTCTTTGTTTTTATCAGCTCACTCCCTCTTTCTGTCTTTCCTTATGTTATTCTTTGTTTTTATCATTCTCTCACTCTCTCTTTCTGTCTTTCCTTATGTTATTCTTTGTTTTTATCATTCTCTCACTCTCTCTTTCTGTCTTTCCTTATGTTATTCTTTGTTTTTATCATTCTCTCACTCCCTCTTTCTGTCTTTCCTTATGTTATTCTTTGTTTTTTATCATTCTCTCACTCTCTCTTTCTGTCTTTCCTTATGTTATTCTTTGTTTTTATCATTCTCTCACTCCCTCTTTCTGTCTTTCCTTATGTTATTCTTTGTTTTTTATCATTCTCTCACTCTCTCTTTCTGTCTTTCCTTATGTTATTCTTTGTTTTTATCATTCTCTCACTCCCTCTTTCTGTCTTTCCTTATGTTATTCTTTGTTTTTATCATTATCCCACTCTCTCTTTCTGTCTTTCCTTATGTTATTCTTTGTTTTTATCATTCGCTCACTCCCTCTTTCTGTCGTTCCTTATGTTATTCTTTGTTTTTTATCATTCTCTCACTCCCTCTTTCTGTCTTTCCTTATGTTATTCTTTGTTTTTATCATTCTATCACTCCCTCTTTCTGTCTTTCCTTATGTTATTCTCTGTTTCTTCCTTCTTTCATCTTCTCTTATGTTATTCTTTGTTTTTATCATTCTATCACTCTCTCTTTCTGTCTTTCCTTATGTTATTCTTCGTTTTATCATTCTCTCACTCTATCTTTTTCTGTCTTTCCTTATGTTATTCTTTGTTTTTAACATTCTCTTAATCTCTCTTTCTTTCTTTCCTTATTTTATTCTTTGTTTCTTCCTTCTTTTACCTTCTCTTATGTTATTCTTTGTTTTTATCATTCTATTACTTTCTCTTTCTGTGGAAAAGGCGACGTGAGGCCGGCCTATGTGTAGACGCAAAATTGCGGGCCCGAGATCATGTGTAACAGGGGTTTGATGATCTCGAGGCGGCTTCAAATTGCAGGTGTGAGGCCGCCTCCGGGGCCCGCTTTAAAAGCCAACGCATGTGTAACAGGGGTCTATCTCTAACCCAC
Organism: Strongylocentrotus droebachiensis; assembly: GCA_035222895.1. NCBI lineage: Eukaryota > Metazoa > Echinodermata > Echinoidea > Camarodonta > Strongylocentrotidae > Strongylocentrotus > Strongylocentrotus droebachiensis. Next base: position 51,171 of record JAVYIG010011465.1, read on the forward strand.
TCTCTCTAGTCTCTAGGCGCGTCTTCATCATCTCGACATTGCCAAATAGCCCGCTATTTCTGATTTGGGAAATAATCCCAAAGTTACAAATCGCGTTCTCATCAGCTCGAGATTCGACCTCGAAACTTGAAACTCGACCTTGAGAAATAAACTTGAGATATTTTGCTCAGCGTTAGCGCATAGTGGGAGTCTTCGGTCTAGTGAAGACGCAGAGGACAAATAGCTGAATATTTTGCCAAATAGTGGGATATTTTGCAAACTATCCCAAGATATCTTGGGATGACAATCCCGATCAAATAGCTGGATATTTGGCAATCTCCAGATAGTGAAGACAGGCCTCAAGTCTCTCTCTCCCATGTTCTTCCCCTTTATCTAGATCTCTGTGTAACCTGTGTATAATCTGTTGATTGACATGCATGCAGTTATATTTGATAACTGTATGAATGGTCATAATAATTTAATCAACATTATCAATAGGTTTACATGAGCTTCAAAAGGAAAGTTCCACAGGTTTAAATTAGAAAAACAGAAATTATAAAAACAAATATGTGACATTTTGAGGATAGCTAGATATAGGAAAAGACAGTGGCGACTTAGGGATTTCCCTAATTCCCTTTCAATTTTCTCCATATGTGCCCTGAAATTATTTTACACATGTTTTTGCACACTTTTGATCTATGACATAGATATATTTTATCAGCAACCAAGAAAAGGAACAATTTTCATAAGTCTCGGTACAAAACAAGTGAAGAATGCAATGGAGAATGTAATATGATTGATATATCTTTTGTGTATGAATACTACTTTGTTTTGATGTTATGTACCCTAGCTTACATACACATTGCCCCCAGATATACACTTAAAAGACATGTCTCTAAACAAAATGTGGATGTAGTGTTTTATTATAAGTGTTTTACAACACAACTTAACATGGTGGCAGCGGTGGGATATGGTGATCTGACATCTGCTCTGTGTTTTATGTAAAAAGTCTAGCAACAAAATAAGTAGTACCGGTAATGAATGTTGCTTTGCTATGATATTATGTGAACTTGCATCATGCAAACTGCCTCTAGATTTCTATTTACCAACATTATATAATCTGACATGACTGTGAAGTTCTGTGGATTCTGTTTCATTATCAGTAAGTTACAATTACACAACTTAAGGGTAATATAAAGTTTTGGGAAATGTTGAAAATTGGGTGGATAATGATTCTTTACAATTTTGATATTTTCGGATGTTCCTGTGGATGTATTCAAAGCACAAGAAAATTTAGCCCCTAAAACACTTGTGCTTTAGAGAAAAAATGTATATAAAAATTTACCGGTGCTCCCGGTAAATTTTGATAAATTTCAAATAGCGCCTACGGCCGTACAATGGTAGCTGCGACCATGAAAATCTCAGAATATGTAGTTGTGATATATAATTTCCAAACAGGAATAGCTAATTGGTCGATTTTAGTAAAGAAACATTGTTATAAAGCTTAATTAATATCTTGACCTTGAGAGGTAACTATTCAACATAAAGAGTTTATTATTTACAATTTCATAACTTTAGACTCAATTTCAACTACGACAACGATCACTGAATATTCTAGGCTCATATGCTTCCAATATGTTCATTTGAACCAAATTCCTGACCCCATACCAAAACTTTGTATTACCTTTAACATTGTGACAGCGGTGGGGTATGTGAACCCAGTCTAACTTATGATCCAACATTTGCTTCCAGGATGAATTTTTTCAGAGGTATAGTGTAAGTGGTAAGGTTAGGGTTGAAATTGAGTTTTAGAGTGGGTTTAGGTATAGGTTAGGGTTATTTTTAGTGTAGGGTCTACCGGTCTAGATGGTTAAAGTTAAGAATTTTGTTAAGTGGTTCGGACTGACTGACTGCAGGGTAACTGTAGATGGAGCATGTGTCAAAGAAAACTATAACCAATGGCCAGTTTGCGTTTGACTTTTATCAGATACAGTTTTCACAGGTCTGTTTCTCTGACTTTTTTTTCTTCCATTTAAAGGCAGGTCTAATGTATAGAATTTTGCTGTCCTATTCATTACCAAGAATAGCAGAAGAAAGAAATTAAAAAATTATCACAGTTCACACCTTAAAAACATTTTCTTGTGATTTGCTCTACTGCAAGCTCTAGTAGGGATATTTACTTGACAGAATCAGTGAGTACACTAAAAATGGTGATCAGATATGTTGTGAAAGTATGGTATAAAAGACAATCACCTAGCTTGGACGTTCCCTTAGGTGTATTTACAGTTCACCTGCCTGAAAGTAGTTCAGAGTAGACACTTTCACATAGCATCAAATAACAAGATTTTGCGCTATATCTCTCATTAGTATATGCCTTGCATTGCTGTTTCTTCTAGATGGTATAAATGGCTCGCTGAATTTGAGTGTACAGTATGTATGTTATCACAAGGTGCTAATGGGCTAGTGGTTCTTAATTCTCTGCAGGAGCTTGTTGCAAGAATGAGGGACCTGGCTACCCCACCCCCCTGGCTGCCATGAAGTCACCACGTGAGAAGCTCTTGTACGTTACGGCTGTGCGTAGGAACACCCCTATCAAGAAGCCAGATTTCTTGGCTACCGTCGATGTTGATCCAGAGTCACCCACGTTCTGTCAGGTAAATGATGCTACATTATGAACTCGCATAGCAGTATGGTAGTTGAGTCATGCAGGCCTTGCATGAGGCCACATTCTAGTGGCCTTGGCCTCAGACGGTGTTCAGGTACAGAATTTAGGGAAAGGAATATTTGTCAGTGGCCTTTTGACTCGGAACTAGACACCACTGCATAGTTATGAGAGCTAAGCCTAAGGCAGTTGGTGTACCGGTATGGTATTTGCACATTAAATTCCAGATCTTGAAGAATATAGCTTCTGTGAAGTTGCTTTATTATTTGGGCCTACATGGTAAATTTCCAAAGTAAATTGTTAGAATAAGATTTATTACCTGTGTTAATGTAGATTCAAGTAAATAATGCTGTTAATTATCATGACAAATTTAATACTGAGACAAGGTTTCCCTAATAGTAAACCAGTCAAACAATAAAAAAAGGCTTGGGAAACAGATTCCATATTTTTGGGGTAATGCATTGCTATAACTCTTGCAAAAATACCAATGAATAAGATAGGGTCAATTGAATGCCATGCACATTTTATACTTTAAAAGAACAAAAAACTAAAACTAAAAATTGGAAAAAAGGTTTTTAAAAATATCATGATTTTTTTTCATTTATTGACTAAATATGTTTTATCTGATAAAGACCTTTCAATTGATTTTATTGTTATTAAACCCGTTTTTATATATATTTGAATGTTAAATATTACACACATTTGGCGTAATGAAATGTAAAAGTGCGATTTACTTTATGAATATGGGTTTTAAAGATTGCCTCTATTTCACAAACAGTAAAGCTGTCTATTTAAACACCTTTCTTGATTAAATATATAGTATATGTTGTCATGCCACACACAGAAAAGAAATTATTAGATAATGTGATGGATAAGTCATATTATGTTATCCCACATGAATTGATGTCCTTTTACAGGATGCAAATTTTAAGCAGAAAATATGCATGTACATCTACAGTGTACATGTATGGTATATGGCAATTCTCACAGGTCTTAGCAGTGTAGTCCATTGGCCAAAAACTGAAATGGCCACCATCTCTTTGACACAATCTTAATTTTTTTTTTCTGTTACTTGTTAGTGAGGACCCTTATAGCTATCTGAATGTGCTTGTTTGCCCTAAAGTTGGAGGTTGATGTGACCACTAAGGCTATATATTGACATGGTAACAGATCAAGAACATTAGCATTTTAGAAAAAAAATATTTGTAGTTCAGAAAGGTATTACTATTAACTCATATTGTAAGCATGTCAATATAATGTACTTATGATCTTCATCAAAGAGAAAAGAAATATAAATCTTTGTCTGCTATTCTGAAAAGTAGTTTATTTCAAACTTTGCTCCCCTCAAACAAAAATTAAAAGTATAGTGTATATATCATACAACATTTTGCACAGTGCATTTATGAACTTGCAAATTTACCAAGGACACATAATTTTATTTGAGCCCCAGTTGTGTTTATACAATACTACCTAATACAATAACACCATTATACTGGTAGGCCAAAGTACAACTTTGGAAAAAAATCTATGGAAGATAGCCAGAGTATTGTATCCACATTCCTCCCTTTCTACTAAAGTCTGCTCCAGCCAACAGCACACAATTCCAACCTCCATTTCTCTATATGGATACATGACACGTACATCATCACTGAATATGCCCCCGCCCTCTGGAACAAACTCCCACCCCAAATTCAAAATGCCCCATCCATTGAATCATTCAAAACCCTTCTCAAAACCCACCTTTTTAATCAGTTATAGTATACTGGAGGGGCACACAAGTAGTTAATTCCATTCAACTGAATTGTATTGTATTAGTAATATTTTATTTTATTTTGTTGCTTTTAAACTATTGAACATGTTAAATAATTATACTAAGTTAGATAGCACCACCTGTGCGCTTAGAAACACCTGTATAAAGCGCCCTATGAATGTAATTATTATTATTATTATTGTTAACCTCTTGTATGATGTTGTAGATCATCCATCGTCTGAACATGCCCAATCTGAATGATGAGCTCCATCACACTGGTTGGAACACCTGTAGTAGCTGCTTCGGAGATACCACCAAGTCCAGGAATCGTCTGATCCTTCCTTCCCTCTACTCATCCAGGGTCTATGTCATTGACACTGGCACTGATCCAAGAAGACCTGGAATCTTCCATGTAAGACAAACGATATTCTTTTAATAATTTCACTGCTTATGTGAATCTATCTCATTTCATGGTGGGCTGGCAGATGTCGAGACAAACCCACTAGGGTTTTTTTATATACAGCAACCAAATTCCTACTTTTTACTGTCAATATTTTACTATTTTGATAACTGCGACCGAGATATAATAATTATTTATAAGTAGTACTTCTATTATATTTACTGCATGTTGATGTTACTGTTTTCATTATGGAATTATGGAATTTAAATAAATTGAATAGATTGATCAGTTTGCTAGTGGAATTATTACATCTCTCAATCGATCCAATATATTTTCTACAGTACATGTATGACACTTCATTTCTCTCAATGTATCATATGTGAAACTCTTTGATAACTTTCCTAACCTTTATCTCCCCCAAAACCTATTCACTAGGGGTACTGAATTGTGAAATTCAGTAATATTGTGTTTAGCTCAAGTTAGCTTTTGCGGTCGCTTTTTGTCCGTAAACTTTTTACATTTTCGATTTATTCTAAAAAATGAAAGGCCGGATTTTGACTAAACTTGGTAGGGATCGCCCTTAGGCAAGGGAGATTCAAAGTTGTACAAATAAGGAAGGTACCCCCAAAGGGTGCCTGGGAGCAGCCTTCAATATCCACCATCCAAATAGCACTGTGAGCACGGCAAGCTTAAAAATGCTGCATGGACGAATCCAGCAACTTTTGCTCCAGGTTTTATTTCATAATGAGGGTAGGGTTTGATTTGCTTTTGGTTTTTTTTTTGATATCCACCATCTAAACAGCAATGTGAGCATGGCAAACTTAAAAATGCATGCAAGCTTGAATCTTTAAAAAACTATCAAAAAAATGTTTTTAAAAATGATTCCATTTGAATTTAGGATTTCTCTTCAAAATACATGGTTACACTCATTTTTTATTTCATATTCTGATAGCTCATGATGTATATGATTTCATACCAAAATGTTGCTTTGGCATCTGGCTAGACATTGTAGGAATCATTTTTATGTGAAAAATACCTGAATTTGTTTGAATGGGATACGTACCTGCCCCTGTAGCGGACTTGGGAGCAGCAGCATTCACCCCTGAATTGCCTTACTGTTCCAATAAATCCTACAATCCTAGTGCAAAAGGGATGGGAGCTAGGTTCCTTATTGCAAGGCCCCTACATAATTCATCAGCTCAGGTGAGCATATGGTCTGCGGACATCTTGTTTTTTGTTGCCCTTTGACCTGTAAGTGTTGTGTGTAACTGTGTTTTTGCTCAGACTATTGAACCAGAAGACATTGGTATACAGACTGGTCTTACTCAACCACATACAACTCACTGCCTTGCTAATGGAGAGATTATGATCAGTTGCCTGGGAGATTATAACAACAAGGGAGAAGGAAAAGGTATACAATCTAATTATTTGTTTGTTTGTTTTCTTATTTTTTTCTCTTCCTTTAATTTTCAATAAGTATTGATTGACTGATTGATTGATTCATTTCATAATATGTTGGTCAATTTTAACTAATAGGCCATGCAGACATTAATGTGGAGGTTTCCGCAGCATATTGTTTCAACGACTGTTTGTAGTTTAAAACTTTGAACACTTGTCGTCCCTGCCTATTATGAACCGGCTTCTTGTTGGTGAGTGAGCAGTTCTTTAAAACTTTCAGGTTTTGCAAACTTGAAACATATGAGGATCCTATATGAGCACATAGCTGATGCTTTTGACAGTTAATATATTGTATTTGTTTTGTCTGCAGGTGGATTCATTCTCCTTGATGGCCAAACATTCCAGGTCAAAGGTAACTGGGAGCATCATGGAGAACATGCGCCCTTTAACTATGACTACTGGTATCAACCGTTTCACAATGTGATGATCAGCACTGAATGGGGTGCACCCAAGGCATTCCTCAAGGGATTCGATCCAGCTGATTATGCAAACAGTATGTCCTTTTCATCTTCTTCTTCAGTCCAATAGAGTACTGAAGTGTGACAACAAACTTGCCAAATTGTAACGGTTTCTGGTTCCAAACAATTTTGTGCGAAACATTATTGCGATCGATGATGAAACTGCAAGTACCCCAAAACCAAACTTGCCCTGCTTCAGCCGTATCTTGAATGATTTTGCGGTGACCTCATGAGCAGGCTCTGTTGTTTTATAGAACCAGTAACCTGAACCACAAGCGAACATGATGTTACCACTTTGGTACTCTATATATAACCAGTTCAGAGCTAGAGGGGCGTTCACTTTGTGTGAAAGTATAATAGTTTATTCCCGTCTGGCTCCAAACGGCTGATCTTATCATTTACATATATTTTCAACATATTTTTGTATTTTGTTTTCATATCATCATTGCTCAGTTCTTTTCTCCTTGTTTGCAGTGTTTTTCATTTTCTTTCCATGTTTGATCCTTCTATCAGTCTGACAATTTTTTTTTTTTTTCAATGTTCATATGTTTATACACTTTAGGTGCTTTTTATTTCCTCTCTGCATGGTTGCTGGTTTCCCACATGTGGGGTTGGGCACCTATTGACAGAAGGATTGCTTTGTGCAATTACACAATGACTTTGCAAAATTCCCCATTTCTTGACATGCAGCTCTGTGAAAACCCTTTAGACTTGTACAAATTAATCTTGTGCTGGAAAAACAGTTATATAATCTTGAAGCTTTAATTTGCATCATGTGCACAGGGGGGTTGTAATGTGGTATCTAACTTCTAAGATCATTGGAATTTGTAAATACAGTACATTGGTTTTATGAATGATAACGCCATCTGAGAATATTGTGATAACGATTACCGGGTACATTTTCAGGAAGTCAAAGGAAGTCAAAGGCAGGATAGAATTGTCAACCCAAAATATAGATTTAGGTATATCCCCACACTTCCATATGAAATAAACACTTAATCTCTTTCCTTCTGACTTACATTTTGAATCTAAGTTCTAGCATTCATTGAAAAGAAGAGAATATAACATACAGACTGGGTATTCCTACTTTGAATGTGAGGAATTATATGTGTTCAGTATATGCCTCTGCTTTCATATTTTTGCTGGTTTGTTGTGTTATCAAGGTGGTTTTGTGCATTTAACTGATTGGTTTTTGGATATGATATAGCAATTTATCAGCTTTAGCAATCTATCAGTTTCTGTCCAAATCCATACTGTTATTTCATACTTCAACTTCAATCAGACTGTAGTAAGACAGCTGGGAAACATTTCTTTACATTTGCCTTGAGAGGGATATCAATTGCCTGAATCATAATTGTATTGCTCACGTTCAAAGACGGCGGCAGTACGGTTCTGACAACGTCTATATTTTTATTATTTCCAAAAAAGTAGAGTCAGTCAGCATCATTACATGTGTTATCTACATCAAGCATATGCCTGTTGCTCAGACATTACAAATATTAAAGTTGTTTGCATTTTGTGGGACCCTTTGGTTTGAGGTTATGCCTATTTGGTCTTAACTTTGTGTATACATTACTTAAATCTTGATTCGCACAAATGCACTGTGGTACTGCTTGTATGTACTTAATGTACTAGATTTTCTGCAAGTCTGGAGTTATATCCTAAAATGTCTTTGGGGTATGTGTATTCATGTAGATAGACTTATTGATCCTAAATTTAGAGGACACATCCTTTCCTGTCTTTAATTTTGTTGATGTTGCTCGATACAGGATAGATGCCAAACTAATTGTTATGTTATAGTTGTGAAGTCACTCCCAAACTAATGTCTTACGAAAATTGTGAAACAACAATAACTCATACATCCTTGTCTGCAATATATAATAGGGTGTGCTGTAGACCGAATTGTATAATGACAGTTTTCAACCAACAACAAAATAAGTACTGCCATTTGCCAATATACTATCTTGTTTAAATCTTAGAGTTGATCTTTGATTCCCCTCAGGTGGGGAGTACTGTTACATAACCCACATCATCTAAGGTTTTTGCTTATGTTTACGTATGAGCTTATGCTGTGCTTTGTGTACAAATGTGAGCAGATTAGACAAAAGAGCTGTTCTTTTTAAAGGAGAAATAATGTGATCAATTGTGCACCTACAGTTGCATCTGATCTGGGGCTCAGAGGGTTCTAATATATGTTATTTAATCTTCTCCTACCTATCCCCTCTTTGAATGACTGCAGTTCACCATTTCAAACCGAGTATGTACGTAGTTCTAGAATTCATCTATGATGTGCTGAAAAACAAACCAACATATCTTGATTACCCTTCCTTTTCAATTAAATAACAATACCGGTAGTTGTATTTATTATGTTATTCAAGCTTATTTTTCAAGATTTGTAGAATATTGTCCATAGGGCTAGTTGCCAAACTGGTAAATATTTTGTTTTACATACCTGCAAACATGTTTTGAATAATGTGCATCTTTATTTGTGTCAGTCGGAATAGTATTGCAGCATTATTCTGATTTAAAACGTAAAAACTGTATAGAAACTTATTGATGTGTGGAATGGGCCAGTTACACTAAGGTTTGTTGTAGATGGTATATGGCAAGTTTATCCATGTGTGGGATTAAAAAATGATTTTCTTCAGTGGTTTGCTAGGTGTGAATGATATATGG
>JAVYIG010011466.1:0-60535 GCA_035222895.1 Strongylocentrotus droebachiensis
AATATTAATTCAGACGAGGAATATTTTCGAAAACGGTAAAACGAGGGGGGGGGCGGTCCCCCAAAATCGGAAGAGGACGTAGGAAAAAAAAGGAGCAGACAAAGAACATCTTTTAAATTCAGACAAGGATTAAGAGTATAGATAAACGGTACAACGCATCGTCTTCTTTCTCTCATAATCTTATGAAACTTAAAAGCTTCCGCGCTTCGCGCGGGAGGGTGGGGGGGGGGGGGAGGGAGGGACCTAAATTCAGACGAGGATTAAGAGTCGAGAACTCTACATAGAATTGAGCTTTCGTGGGTTATCCTGTTCAAGCTGACTTATTTCTGATCTGTTATTATTGTATATTGTTGTATGTTGGAAGCTTGTCGAATAAAAATCATCATCATCATTTATAGATAAATGAAACGTCAAAGCTTCCGCGCTCCGCGCAGGAGGGGGAGAGGGGGGGGGGGGGGAGGGAAATGAATTTAGACGAGGATTAGGAGTCGAGATCGGTACAACAAATCGTCTTCTTTCTCTAATGATTTAATGAAAATTAAAAGCTTCCGTGCTTCGCGCGGGAGGGGGGAATCTAAATTCAGACGAGAATTAAGAGTCGAAAACTGTACAGCCAATCGTCTTCTTTCTCTAATAATCTTATGAAACTTAAAAGCTTCCGCGCTTTGCGCGGGAAGGGGGGGGGGTGGGGGGGACCTGAATTCAGACGTGGATTAAGAGTAGAGAACTGTACAGCCAATCGTCTTCTTTCTCTCATAATCTTATGAAACCTTCAAGTAAAACTGAATTTAGACGAGGATTAAGAGTCGAGAACTTTACAACGAATCGTCTTGTTTCTCTAATGATTTAATGATACGTAAAAGCTTCCGCGCTTTGCGCTGGAGGGGGGAGAATATTAATTCAGACGAGGATTATTTACGAAAAAGGTACAACGAATCGTCTTCTTTCTCTAATGATTTAAGTAAACTTAAAAGCTTCCGCGCTTTGCGCGGGAGGAGGGAACCTGAATTCAGACGAGGATTAAGGGTCAAGAACTCTAAAACAAAACGTCTTCTTTCTCTAATAATTGAATTAATCGTAACATTTTCCGCGCTTTGCGCGGGAGGGGAAAAACTAAATTAAGATGAGGATTAGGAGTCGAGAACGGTACATCGAATCGTCTTCTTTATTTAATAGTTTAATGAAACGTCTAAGCTTCCGCGCTTCGCGCAGGAGGGGAGGGGACTGAATTTAGACAAGGATTAAGGGTCGAGTACTCTACAACAAATCGTCTTCTTTCTCTATTGATTTAATGAAAATTAAAAGCTTCCGTGCTTCGCGCGGGAGGGGGGAACCTGAATTCAGACGAGGATTAAGAGTCGAAAACTGTACAGCCAATCGTCTTCTTTCTCTAATAATCTTATGAAACCTTCAGGTAAAACTGAATTCAGACGAGGATTAAGAGTCGAGAACTTTACAACGAATCGTCTTGTTTCTCTAATGATTTAATGAAACGTAAAAGCTTCCGCGCTTCGCGCTGGAGGGGGGAGAATATTAATTCAGACGAGGATTATTTACGAAAAAGGTACAACGAATCGTCTTCTTTCTCTAATGATTTAAGTAAACTTAAAAGCTTCCGCGCTTTGCGCGGGAGGAGGGAACCTGAATTCAGACGAGGATTAAGGGTCAAGAACTCTAAAACGAAACGTCTTCTTTCTCTAATAATTGAATTAATCGTAAAATTTTCCGCGCTTTGCGCGGGAGGGGAAAAACTAAATTAAGACGAGGATTAGGAGTCGAGAACGGTACATCGAATCGTCTTCTTTATTTAATAGTTTAATGAAACGTCTAAGCTTCCGCGCTTCGCGCAGGAGGGGAGGGGACTGAATTTAGACAAGGATTAAGGGTCGAGTACTCTACAACGAATCGTCTTCTTTCTCTAATAATTTAATAAATCATAAAAAATTTCGCGCTTCGCGCGGGAGGACAAAGACTAAATTCAGACGAAGATTAAGAGTCGAGAACGGTCCAACGAATCGTCTTCTTTCTCTTATAATTTAATGAAACGTCAAAGCTTCCGCGTTTCGCGGAGGAGGGAGGGGAAAACTCGCCCCTCCCTGCACCGACCCCCCTCCCCGCTTAATTTACGTCACTGTTGGTCACCATTACGTACCAATATTTGGCTCGCATAATTTCAAATTTGGGCCCCCCCCCCCCCCTAAGAAATCCTGGATCCGCGCCTGGATTCCACAACGTTTCTTTCACAATGCAATCGCGTGACCAGAACTCAATTTTATCTTTAAGCTTAACATAATGCGACAGGTATACAACTCAAAAGGGAAAAATTACAAAAACAAGACTAACTTTATAATATAATTGTTTGTACTACGATAAATATAATTTTTGGCTTTATGAAGAATTGAAGACTAAATATTGATAAATTTGTCAATCCAATTCAATAAAAAATTATTTCTGTCCAACTTTTTTTTTAAAAGAAAATTATTTTAAGGGAAGGAAAAAATGCGTACCTGGGCCTGAGGAAATTAAAAAAAATGATTTTCTGATGACCATTATTAATTTATCCTTATAACACACTAACTACTTTTTTTTAGTGACATTTTAAAAAGTATGTATCATTTGCAAAGAGCCCCTAAAACCATAAAGTTATGCACCCCCACATTGAACACGTTAAATGATGTAAAGTCTGCAGTGGCAATGATGGCCACAGATGACTTCGATTTGCAGAGGCGAATCCCCCGGCCCCCTCATTATAATACCAATGAAAAATATAAAACAAAAATCTTAGAATACTAGAAAAATCATAACTCATCCCATAAACATGTTGCTTGATTAGGATTCGGGTTCTCGACCTATACCAATGTGGGTTACATCCAGTAGATTATCAGCCATTTCACACACATCTAAAATTTATCGTATCTAGAGCTGATAAGTTTAAAGCTGTTTAACTCTACAGTTTTAAACAGCTTTAAAGAAAATTGTCCCTGCGTGAACGTCGTTTATACGATGTTCGGACAGATACGAAGTCGCGATTCATACGCCGTTCAAAGCAGGCTGCAGATACGAAGTACGTATCTAGAGAGCTTGACATTTTGTGTGTGAACGGTTATACGTGTTTAAACTGGATGGAGCGCGCACTTTGTTTGATAAGACTGACCTTCAATGCGCAATGGCACTACTGCGCATTTTAAGAGGAAGTTAATCTCGAAACGAACGCACCAAAATGTCTGTGTGTGAATGATGTCGTATGTTAAGCTGATAAGTTTAAAGCTCTTTAAACTAATCAGCTTTAAAGAATTTTACTCGTGTGTGAAAAGGCTGTAACTATTATGCAAACTTTTATATGATTTTCTCTAAACACACAACCTGAAATAAGCTCTCAAGCTTTCGTGGGTTATCCTGTTCAAGCTGACTTATTTTTGATCTGTTATTATTGTATATTGTTGTATGTTGGAAGCTTGTCGAATAAAAATCAATCAATCAATGAACATGTTTATACTTGCAGAAAGGCTGAAAACGTGATTTAATAATACCTGACTGATTCCAAGAATACAGTATGGTCTTTACATTGTTGGGAGCAGTGACTAGTGCACAGTGAGGTATTATCAGCTTTGCCGGTTTCTTAAAACATAGCCCGGACGGGTAACACTGGAAGCCATGGCTGACTAGAAGCTCGTCCTCTTTAAGTGTGAGGCAATTTGGAATCTCCGTCAGTACCAGAAGGCTGATTTCCCTATCCTCCTCAAGGGCACCAGGTGGAATGTGGAGTGTAAACCCATGGGATTTGGTGGACAGCTTTCCACCAAGGGCCCCAAACTTTCCAGTTGCAGAACTACCATCTGATAACAGCAATGCAAATATATATATTAAAATAGTATTTATTTCAATCTTGTCCACAATAAGATAAACTTTATTGCTATACCATTCACAAGGGTTGTGTAAATTACCGAAACTCTGATTTTCAATACAAATTTGTAATATTTCAATCAGGGCCTATGTATTCAATAATGTATTCTCCACATTACACTTTATTTATATGAATCTTTTTATTTCTCTTTTTCTTTAAATTTGGGAACTAATTCAGCGTTCATCTCTCGTATTTGGACTATTGATGTGGGTCTACACACAGGTATACGAATGTATTGTTCGTAAGGGGTAAGTGGATGAGTTGTGTGTGCGCCAGTAAATTACCCAGACAATAAATTATTAAATTCCTTCTTCTTCCTGATGGAAAGCCAAAAATATCACGTTTTAAACATTGCTAAACTAGTTTAATCCATGACTTAACAGATAGGGAAATCAAATATTAGAAGCATTTATTGAGCTGTTATGCTGGATAAAAGCTGTTTGTGTTTGAAGGATGTTCGTACCTCTATAAGACTTGCTCTCCTCAAAAGAAGGTAACCTGAAATTAATCATACGTCAAAAGTGGTTAAGTCAATTTTATATAATTTGGGCAGACACATATGGAGGACAATTATTACTTTTAAATGGGGCTGTAATCCTAGCATTAGCTATAAAAAGAAGAAAATAATATATATCTTTGCACTTGGTAAAGCCGTAAAATACAAACATATAAAGAATTATAGTTAGGATATATCTTCTAAACGAACGTGGTAGAAAATGTGTAGAAAGGAAACAAAGATAAAGAGAGGTCGACCGTGTAGGCCTGAATTAGAAGCCCCGAACACATTAAGAGTCACAACTGTCTTATCTTCTGTCAAAATAAATTACCAAAGCTTTCACTAAAGCCAATGGAATGGCTGTTTAAAAAATGTCATTCCGTTACCAAATCTAAAAAAAGTAATATCTTTTATCAATCTTTTGCCTGAAAATAGACGGGGAAATTGAAATTCTTTATGATATGAAAGAATCACCTCGACAAAATCATCTGTTTGACTACTTCGTCCTCGGCATATTGGAATGGTACATTGCCTCTCTCATCCTTCACATCTAACTTGGCTCCATTCTCTAAGAGATAAAACACCAAAGCCCTCTCGGGAGATAGTTCGCCCCTGTAATACCCATCAGAGATCTATAAAACAAACAAAAAACAAACAAAATTCTTAGTACGATATCGTCCATTAATAGTCTAGGTGGATAATCATCACAAGCATGGTTTTACGCTGCGTCGTGGATTCACAGTATTGGAAATCCCTATTTACGTTGTAAACTTCCCCATAAACACAAACACACGCCCACACACCAACATACACATTTTCTTGGACCAATCACGCCATAACGACAACATGTAAACTCCAGAACTGACCAATATTTTGCCGTAATGTAATTTGTTGTTCAGACTCTCGTCGGTCTGGTGTCGGTCTCATAGGTGTTACTCACCTTTCTTAGTGTGTCAGTCTCTTGCACAACTTTCTCGCTCTTATAGCAGAGTTTAATTGCTTTATGGAGACACGTCTGTCCGTCAGGTGACTGGATATTGAGATCAGCTCCCTCAGAAACTAACTTCTCAATGGTAGAGGTTTGACCGCATTTGATGGCAACATGGATATCCGATATATCATTCTGGATATTAAGATGGATATGAGAAAATGTCCAACATGAAAACTTGAGAATTAACCCCCCAAAAATGATTGACAGGTGATCAAATAATTCAAATGATTCTAGTACTTGTAACTTAGTTGTCTATGACATCTATGAAACAGCAACGAGGTATAACTGGAGTTATAAGTATGTATAAATGTAAGTTGTGAAACAAAGGCAGTAAGTCAGCTTTGAGCTGGTCAAGTCTTAAAAAAATAATGATAGGTAGCTAATGCCTTATATGCTCAAAGTTGAATTTCAATACTTGTTAGTTTTAATACATGCATGTACATTGTATATCAAGGTAGATGAATTTGACATAAAGAGTTCTATTTTAAATATTTACCTTGGAATTGGAATGGTCCATGAATAGATCAGCAATGCTTTCGTATCCGAGGATTAAAGACAGATGTTGAGGTGTTTGGCCGTGAATATCTCCTATGTCAAAACGTGCTTCTCCTGTCAGAAGGACTTTAACAACATCAAGGTAACCATTCCAAACAGCACTGTGTAATGCAGTCGAACCGTCGTTATTTCCCTTATTCACCTCAGCTCCTTGACTGATCAGATATTTGGTGATATCTAGATGTCCATTCTGGGCAGCATTGTGAAATGCAGTCCAACCATCATCATTTCCCTTATTCACCTCAGCTCCTTGACTGATCAGATATTTGGTAACATCAAGATGACCCTCCCGAGAAGCACTGTGTAGTGCAGTCCAACCGTCATTATCTCCCTTATTCACCTCAGCTCCTTGACGGATCAGATAGTCGGTGATATCAAGATGACCCTCCTGAGCAGCACTGTGTAATGCAGTCCTACTCTTATTATCTCCCTTATTCACCTCAGCTCCTTGACTGATCAGATATTCGATAACATCAAGATGACCATTCAGAGCATCACTGTGTAATGCAGTCCTACCTTCATTATCTCCCTTATTCACCTCAGCTCCTTGACTGATCAGATATTTGGTAACATCTAGATGACCATTCAGAGCAGCACTGTGTAATGCAGTCCTTACCTCATTATCTCCCTTATTCACTTCAGCTCCTTGACTGATGAGATATTCGGTGACATCAAGATGACCATTGTGAGCAGCAATGTGAAATGCAGTCCAACCATCATTATCTCCCTTATTCACCTCAGCTCCTTGACTGATGAGATATTTGGTGATATCAAGATGACCATTCTGAGCAGCACTGTGAAATGCAGTCCAACCGTCTTTATCTCCCTTATTCACTTCAGCTCCTTGACTGATGAGATATTCGGTGACATCAAGATGACCATTCAGAGCAGCACTGTGTAATGCAGTCCTACCCTCATTATCTCCCTTATTCACTTCAGCTCCTTGACTGATGAAATATTCGGTGATATCAAGATGACCATTCTGAGCAGCACTGTTTAATGCAGTCCTACCCTCATTATCTCCCTTATTCACTTCAGCTCCTTGACTGATGAGATATTCGGTTACATCAAGATGACCATTCGGAGCAGCAATGTGAAATGCAGTCCAACCATCATTATCTCCCTTATTCACCTCAGCTCCTTGACTGATTAGATATTTGGTAACATCAAGATGACCATTGTGAGCAGCAATGTGAAATGCAGTCCAACCATCATTATCTCCCTTATTCACCTCAGCTCCTCGACTGATGAAATATTTGGTAACATCAAGATGACCATTCTGAGCAGCACTGTGTAATGCAGTCCTACCCTCATTATCTCCCTTATTCACCTCAGCTCCTTGACTGATCAGATATTTGGTGACATCAAGAAGACCCTCAAGAGCAGCCCTATGTAAGGGGGTTTGTCCACCTGGAGTCGCCTTTTCCACATCAGCACCTTGGTTTATGGGATACTTAGTGTCGGTTCTATGGTCTTTCTTCACCGCATTATGTAAACTTGTGTTTCCATTTTGGTCTGCCTGGATTATGTTAGAACCATGTTTTTTCTGTTTTGTTACGCTTTTGAATTTACCCATCATTTCTGCCTCATGAAGCTGTTGATTTATGTCCTCCGTACTTGAAGAAGCACAACCTTACCAGACATCATAATCTAGCAAAGTTCCTTGTAATTGTCTACTCTCTCTTAACGCTCGACTTCGAAATGTTACGATTAAGAATCTAAATCTTTTGTAGCAGATAGTCCCGTTGCATTCTGCATTTTACCAGCGTAATCATACATCACACTGATTTTTTTCTCTCAATTTGCTGTTGTCATTCTTTTCGTTTTCAACAAGTTTCAAAGTCCTGTGCAGTGAACTAAATCGTATTTCAAATATCTGTCGTTCCTATTCCACTGTTAGGCTTCTCTCTTTCCTCTTTATTTTGGCAATCATCAACAAAAACTGAAACGCTGCTGCCCGGTTACTAAGCAACGGTACGCCTGGACCGACAATGCGAGTCAGGAACTTCGAGCCGCGCTTGATTGGGATGTATTGTTCGATTCAGCAAACTCGCTAGAAGAGACCACCAGCTGAGACCACAGAGATAATCACAATCTATGTCAAGTTTAGTGTCGATACTATTGTAGCTGTGGTAGCTAGAGTCACAATAAACCCCCAAATGAATTCAGAATACACAAGTCTCGACTGGAGTTGTCTATTGTCTATCTATTATGTTTCCGTATCCATCCTTCAACTCCGTGAAACCTGTATAACAAAGACAGAATTGCAAGAATAATAAGCACATAAGCAAATGAATCTGACCCCAACAAGTATGTTTATCGATTACAGCTTTGATTGATAACAGAATCATCTATACAAACAATCTTGGCTATAAAACCCAACATATAGACGTGTTTGCCAATCAATATACTATGTCATACAATTCATAAGGCTCCTATGGCTCCTTGTAACTTGGCAGCCTAACTAAATTGAATCAACTCCAACATCGAAACAAGAATGACTTTTCATAACCCAACATGTGCCTTTTTATGTAGGTAGCTATATAGTAAGTACGGATTCTTCCTAGCTATCTTCATTCATCTTTGTCCTAAATGATCCCAACTTTAGTTCTTTCATATCTATGATAAATGAAGCCTGCCTCGTACGGTCATAATTCATATATTTCGCACCATATCAGTCGTTACTCTTCACCTTATACAATATTTCATAAATGGTTCTATGTAAATTCCTACACAATCGTACGTTACTTGTGTACATAAACGGATCGCTACATACAACCAGACTTGGCTTTATATCCAAATTAATCTTCATAATCCTTTACTAGTTGTGATTAACGAGAAGTCCTGTCTAAGTCCTGTTAAACTTTAGACGACTGCGAGGGGTTGTTTAAGTCCTGTTTAAGAGCGCGATTCTGCTGCTTTTCAACGTATACGGCAGGCGCAGATCCAGGATTTCTTAGGGGGGGGGGAGGGGGCTAAATTTGAAATTATGCGAGCCAAATATTGGTACGTAATGGTGAGAAGCAGTGGCGTAATGAGCAAAAATGTTAGGGGGGGGGGAGAACAAAAATCTGCATCACCCCACTCTTACATGCAGGCCCCTCTGAACATTTTTCAAAGTGTACGTATGGGGGGAGGCTAAAGTATTTACGATCAGGTAGAGCGTAGCATAAAGTGGCGTGGGGTCTAGGGGCAAAGCCCCAGCGGGGTTCAAGGGGCGGAGCCCCCGTAAGCTCAGGAGGTATGGGCATTTAATTACGTTCAGATGAGCATATTTGGATACTTTATTTGTGACAATAGCAGTACACTAATTACGGTTCCAAAGGGCGGAGCCCCCGAAAGCTCAGGGGTTTTAGGGAATAAATTACGGTCAGATAAGCATCTAGGGGCCCGCCTTAGGGCTATTGTTTGGGTTCAGGGGGCAGAGCCCCCTAAAGCTCAGGGGTTTTAGGTGCTTAATTACCGTCAGATGAGCATATTTGATACCTCATTTGTGACACAGCTGGCAGGACACTAATTTGCGTGGGTGAGGGGTTTTAGCCATGTATTTACGGTCAGATGAACATATTTTGTGAACTTATTTGTGACACTGGCAGTTCATTAATTGGCGTGGGGTCCAGGAGGCGGAGCCCCTGGAAGCTCAAGGGTTATAGGCATTAAATTACGGTCAGATGAGTATCCAGGGGGCGCCTTAAGGCCCTAGGTGGAATCCAGGGGTTTTAGGCATTTAATCACGGTCAGATGAGCATATTTTGATACGTCATTATTTGTTGACACTGACAGGTCACTATTCTTTTTTTCTTTCTCTCTTTCTCTCCATTTCTCTTTAAAGTGGACATTCAAAGAAAATCACAAATATGTCAACTAATGTATCACTAGAAACTGGTAAGCAACAGATGGCCATCGTACAAGTTTTAGGTCAACTACATATCGGGTGATTTATAAGAAAATACAAATACAACTACCTCCATAGCATCTGGGATATACGAGAGATTAGCCAGAAAATAACGATGTTTTAATGACGTCACATAATGGACCAATACTGCCCAAGCAGACGACATCCCATAAAGAATGAACATAATTGCAAAGCTATTATATATCTCAAATTATAATGAGTTTAGTGTATATAAATGTGATGGCATTTCAAACCATTCAAAAGGGGATATGAAACCGATTCTGATAACTAAAATCTTTTGTTTGTTAATACACAGGATAGGGGTTAATTAACAATCAAAGAAACCAGACTTTCAAATTGAAAAAACCCCGGAATGATATTAAGGACGGCATTTGTTCCTTCTTGAAACGCCAAACATAGCGCGGTGTGTGCAGCTGAATATACAATGGCGTCTTTTTTTGTTTACAAGCGACAGATTCCTTTATTTTTGTATCGCTGCATTTTTCATCAAAATAAAACCCTGCGCGGGGTTTAGAATGAGGCAATATATGTTATTACACATTTAGCCTGATGGTAGTGAAGTAAGAGAAAGAACTCAAGAGAAGATGAAAAACAGGCACTGAAAATGTGTGAGATGTCATGGGACATCGTCTGCTTGTGCAAATCATGTCCATCCTGTGATCTCACACATCTCAGCAGCATTCGGAGAGCTCTGCAGGTGCTATGCCGGGGCTGTATTTAAGCGTTTTGTAATTTATAATAATCATTGCTTCGAATGTTTACAAGCATTTAATTTTGATAACCTTGTCGAATCAAAGTTTCAACTTTGCAATAATGAAAATAAAGTTAGTTTTTAAATCCAATGAATATTTACTTTAAAGCCACCAAACTATTAGGAGTCATTATTCAGAATGACTTAAAATGGGATCAAAACGTAAATAATATCATAAAGAGAGCAAACAGTAAAATTCATATGTTTAGACTATTGAAACGTCATAGTCTACCCTATGATAACTTTTTGACCATATACAGGTCCTACATAAGGCCTGTCATTGAATGTGCAGCCCCTGTATGAAATGGAGGTATCACCAAAAACCAAATCATCAGGTTTAATTAGAATGAGGTTTTTTTTTTTTTTTGGGGGGGGGGGGGGGGGGTCACCCGGGGAGCTGAGAGTAAAAGGTAATGACCTGAGGAGCAGAACTGACGTCCAAAAATTCCAGGTCAAGCGAAAACAGAACAAACAAAAACAAAAATTAACCAAACAAAATGTGAAAGTTAAAACAAAATATTTTTATTATTTTTATCATTATTATCATTATTATAATTATCACTACTATTTTTCTTCTTATTATTATTATTATTATTAATATCATCATGAATATTATTATTATTATCATTCATCATCATCATCGTCATCGTCATGATTATTTTCCTCCACAGGGCTTTCAGGAAAATACACAGACAACAAGTAATTAAACTGAGAAGTTATTATTCACTTACAAATAGGCTTTCCGTCTTTGAAAGACATCAATACAATTATTTCATTGCCAAATATGGAAGCATGAATGTGAAAGGAAACGGTTACTTTTATTATTAAAAAAAGTCACGGTGATGTAGCAAACTTTTTATTCGAAACTGAAAGAGAAAGTTCTTGTCAATAAGCCCAGGAAACAAAACGGAAGATTCCAAGTTTGTTTTTCGTCATTTCAGCGCGAGACACGTCAACGTTCATTTTTCTTCCAGTCTATGTACATACATTTTGAAATACAATGATAAATAACAATGATAAATATGCATGATTATTTATTCCTTTTTCTCTTTTTTCAACCGCCCCCCCCCCCAAAAAAAAAGGGGGGGGGGGGGTCACGGGCCGGCTGTTGTCATGATGTACTTTATTTTACATTATGCTAACTACAATATGAATATGATAACCAAATGTATCTGAAGTGACGATAAATATGAACGTTAGTATCATTTATCAAAGTCGTCGTCATCATTATGATGATTATTTACTCCCATCGTGCATTCAGGAAAATACACAGAAAACAAATTATTAAACTGAGAAGGTATTCTTTCGCTTACAAATAGGCTTTCCGTCTTTTATTGCCAAATATAGAAGCATTAACATCGACGGAAATGGTTACGTCTATTCTAAAATAAGACAGGGTGATGTAGCAAATTTGTTATCTAAAAATGAAAGAGAAAGTCCTTGTCAACAAGCCCAGAAAACAAAACAGGAGATTCCAAGTTTATTTAAGGTCATTTCAGCGCGAGACACGTCAACATTCATTTTTTCCAGTCTATATATGAACATACATTTTGAAATGCAATCATAAGTGAATAGTTTGTGACATCAACTCGGATCACTTTTTGAATTTAACATGAAGTTCGCCTCCGAGGAGACATTGTTCGTCGCTTTCATCATTGCAGCCATCGTGTCTTTACAAGGGGGTAAGAATACTTAGAAAAATATCCATGTTCGTCATAAAAACTGATCGCGTTTTTGTTCTGGTATTTTTTTTTAATGAAAAAAAAAAAATATATTAATTAGTTTTTAGTTAATTCTAGTGTTAAAAAGGGGGAAATATCACTTCCAGTTCATCCTACCTTGGGGTGCTGTTAACTACACTGTTGCTCATAAAGTTGGATTTTTTTTTTTTACTCCAATTCATGGAATTATTTTGACAATGATT
Organism: Strongylocentrotus droebachiensis; assembly: GCA_035222895.1. Taxonomy (NCBI): domain Eukaryota; kingdom Metazoa; phylum Echinodermata; class Echinoidea; order Camarodonta; family Strongylocentrotidae; genus Strongylocentrotus; species Strongylocentrotus droebachiensis. The sequence goes on from JAVYIG010011466.1 coordinate 12,538, forward strand.
TATTCCTAATAGATTTAGATAATAGTATACATACTCAGATTTTATTGAATAACTTGCCAGTGTTTGTTTTGCGTTACTGCTAAAGCATGTGTATGCTAATATGCTTATCAACTGGGGACCTACGCCCTTAAGTCATAAATGAGAGTTATGAGGATTAATGCCCCACAAAAGGGCACTAATATAGCACATCGACACGGTTTTGATCCAGGGGCCTCACGAGACCATTGCTTTGCCACTGAATCATAACTGTACGCAGCGGGGGTTAGGGTAGGAGCAGCTCCCACAAATACAAAAAACTAAGAAAAATGCAAGTAATTATCAATAATTCATAGCATTTTACCCCTGTCCCCAACATACAAAAATCCTCTGTACGACCATGCATAATGGCTCAAGGCAAGGGGACCGGGGGGAATTCAATGAATTATTGTTAATTTATTGCGTTTTCTTTGGGCTTTTTATTTGTGGGAACTGCCCCCTACCCTAGCTCCCGCTGCGTATAGTCCTTGTTCAGTGGCAAAGCAATGGCCTCGTAACTGTAAGGCCCCAGGATCAAAACCGTTTCGATGTGCTACATTAGTGCCCTTTTGTGGGGCATTAATCCTTATTACTGTCATTTATGACTTAAGGGCGTAGGTCCCCTAGTTGATAAGCATAGTAGCATACACATGCTTTAGCAGTCACGCAAAACAAACACTGGCAAATTATTATTCAATAAAATCTGAGGATGTATACTATTATCTAGATCTATTAGGAATAAATCATTGTCAAAATAATTCCATGAATTGCGGTAAAAAAAAAATATTCCAACTTTATGAGCAACAGTGTATATGTAGTGTTTCAACATCCTGCTGCGTCAGGTATTCTCATATATAGAAATGCTCGGAGGATGCAGCCGCCTTAAAATGTCGAAACTTTCACTTTCATATCATAATACAGTAACAAGTCAGCAAGAATGGCACCTACTGGATGACGCAGTCTATCTAGTAGATAACACCACCCTAGAAGGGTGGGATGAGGCGCAGGCTCGCTGTCGAGGTTACGGAGCGAATCTAGCAAAGGTTGACTCAGACGAGATCCAGGTATAAAAACGATTTAACAAATGGTCATATAGTAATCACAATTAATTATTTAGCTTTTAACTTGAAAGAAATACAGCTTTAGCTAACGGCTAAGTTCTTTTTAAATGTGTTGTCAATACAAACCCACCGTTGCTCTCGAAGCGTCACTTTCTGACGTAGTAACATTTGAGGGTGATAATTATAGTTAAAAGAATGAATGCAAAATGAACGGTGCACTGATAGTAATTGCCTTGCTCCTGGCGCATGCGATACTATCTATTACACACAAGGATTGCGTCGTTACCTACGCTAATAGAGCCTACAAAGGCAGTTAAATTATGGGTGAGTAATATAATGCAATCTGTGCACGATTTACTTATTGAACGTCACTCTCACATGAAAGGCCAAACACTGCGTCAGTCACTGATACAGCCTTATGTCAGCAAAGACGCCTCGTGTTCAGGGGTTGATATTCATTTAATAGAAAAATGTCCGATCTTTAAAGGGGCATGTTCCCCGTATTCCAGAGGGCGTTCAAAATACGTACCCGCTGGCGGACGGTGCTAGCTGCCTATTGACACCAATAGAATACGGCCCTTACGCAGATGGCATGTTCCGAATGCCCGCACAATGCCGATTATCGCATACATGTGCCGAAGTCATACCAATCGCAGTTCGGCTTTAAGATTCGGCTGCTGTTCCACCCACTTTCGTGACGTCACTATCGGCAGCGATCAGCTGGCTTGGCGAAGGCAGGCCAGGCCGCGCGTTCTTTGATTGACAGCTGTATGCAAATTAGAAGTCGATCTTCGGAACCAAGATGGCGATGACTAGAGCAGCGGGAACGTGCCCCTTTAAAAAAAAATGATTCTAAACCATTGGACATATAATCCTGTGTATGAATCTTAATTCGAGTGATGCCACGTTTAGAGAGATGTGGAGAATGTTTCACTTTGGTTGAATAGTTTCTAATCAATATCATGTTACGCTCAGTCCATATAACTTTTCTTGGTTAATTTCTATTCCGGATAATTGGTTTTAGGAATGGGAAGTGAGTTGCATGTTTTGTATTTTTCAATATCAATCCAGGCTTTCTTGACGACTTTCATCACTCCGCCCTTAAATGTACCGCGAAGCTTTTGGATTGGTTGTAATGACAAAGAGGAAGAAGGTCAATTCAGATGGCTTGACGGCACACCAGTGAAGTAAGCACTATAATGACGATATCGAGAGAAAAAACAAGTGCATTTCTATGATTAATCTTGTAGGACTAATTCATGTCGTTTGACATTTATTAGCCATTGGACGTTGGATCTCAATGTAGGGCGATGAAGTTTGTCAGAATATATGAGGAATGCACGTTTCTAGATTTTTCTCAATTAAAATACCAGCAAACACAAAACGTTCTAAAGGCGTTCACAAAAACTAAAACTAAAACGATAATGATGTTATGGTTATTTATGTCCTATAAATGATTATTTAACCGGCATTAGTCTTGTAGGAATTAATAGTCTACAATACCATTATTAGTATTTCCTCACCTTGGGTATTTCGTCGTTATTTCAATTGTCATGCATTTTATTTTTTATTTGTTTTATATTGATTAGGTACGATGGTTGGGCGCAAAATGAACCAAACAATGTTGCTGAAGATCAACATTGTGTTTGCCTCTGGTCGCACATAGAGGATGACAGACACGGACATTGGGACGATGCCAGCTGTACAGATAACCTAAACTTGATTTGCCAGAAAGGAATTTGTGAGTCAAATTAAATTTATCAATAGGGTTATGTGTGCTCAAATGTCACTCTAGTCTAATGTCCATTGCACACAAGGCGTTATAAATTATGCCTGACGCAAGACTCCGTCGACGAATGCGATGCGGTCTCACCATGTGAGGATAGCGCATAGGGGATGGCGTCGTACAAAGAAAGGCAACGAAATAAATGGAACAGTATGGCACATGGGATGGGGGCAATAACCTAATTTACTGACCTGATTAGCGCAGGTAAGTGACGCAATCGAAATTACGCCTCGTCTGCAATGGGCATTTCATTTAAAATTATTTCAACCTTATGTAGTTAAAAACATGGTATCATTTACTGTGAGATATGTTGCTAGATTTGGTTTGTCATTGTTTCTTTCTTTTATCGCATTCTACAGATAAGTTCAATCTCACGATCCCTCGAACTAATCCCGGTTTCGCTAATGTCTACTGCGCCGTCGACGTCGAAATCGAAGGAGAAATGCTCTCTCCTGATAACGTCACGCTATCCATCGGTCAAACTCTTTCGTCATCGAGACCGATTTCCTACTCATTGACGAGCCTCGATGGTGAAGTCCGGAATAATAGTTTCCTCCTTTACAACGTGACCGAAGGTGACCAAATCTTCTGCTACGCAGGTGTACTGCCGGACCAAAATAGATCCTTTTCCCTGGCTACTATTTCTGCTGTCTTTGACTTTTACGGTAATATTTAGTTCAAACCAATTCTCACCATATTTAAACTGATTAAGTAATTTTGTATACTAGGCCAAGTAAAAAAAAATGTATCGAGTTTCTCGTCCCGAATTTTTCAAAAAAGGATGAGGCAGCGCTTTACTATATACTATTTTTCTTTTTTTTTCGATTTTACATTTATCAATAGACTTATGTGTCTTAAAATTTCACTCTAGTCTTATGTCCATAGCACACAAGGCGTTATTAATTATGAATGACGTAAGACTGCGTCAACGAATGCGGTGCGGTCTTTGATGCGCAGTGTGAGAATGGCGTCGTGCACAGAATGGCTGCGGAAATTAACATTGCAGTATCATATGGAACATGGGCTTACTACTTAATTCACTGATTTGATAAGGGCAGGTAATAATTGACGCAAACAAAATTGCGTCACACGTGCAGCGGGTTTTACATTTGAAATCATTTTAACACCAAATAAATGTAGTTATAAACATTTTATAATTTACTGTCACATATTTTGCTACATTTGGTACTTTATTGCCTTTCTACCACAACGTACCTGGAGCTCTAATAGGTCGATTTAAAGGACGCCCTAATAGATTACAGATTGGGATAGGTATTTTCACTTGTTTTATGTACTTGTTTCTCTTGTTTGTTTGTTTGTTTGTCATAACATAAATGTAATTTACACCTAAACCACTTATTAACGGGACAGCTTTATTATATGCAGCTTTACCAGAGATGCCATTCGGCCCAACAGTCGGAGAGATCAGCTCGTCATCAGTCACTGTCATCTGGAGCTCTTGGATACCTTTTATGGACGCCGGCGACGGACCAGTTGTTGGTTACCTTATCCATCAGCAAACCATGGGAGAGGAATGGATAGTGGTTGGTGAAATCGACTCTGATGTGGGAGAGGGCGATCTTCAACGAAGAATGGAGTTTGTATTGACTGATTTGGAACCAAGAACACAATACAATATCAGTGTGTCTGCCGTCAGACAAGGTCCCGGCGGAGAAGGACCAAGAAGTCCACTTGTGACTGTTACGACTTCAACCCTCGGTGAGTGGAGATTATACCAATATTGATGACAATTTCGTATACGGATGTAAACAGAAACATCCATTCATCAGCTAAAAACGCATTAGTTTTAGCCTCAATTGTCCTATGTCGGTTGATGGATTTGGCGGACGGCCCTACGTCCAATTAACATAGGCCCTTAATCTTTTCCCGACTCTTACCTTTACATTATTGCCCCTACAACCGACCGACCCCCCCCCCCCCCCATACCACCTTGCGCTGAGCGCAGGAACAAGAGTAGGGAGGTGGGCTGGTAGGATTCAAAAATAATTTTGTCGAGTAAAATTACTTTATATTAGGCCAAGTAAAAAATGTAACGAGTTTCTCGTTCCGAATTTTTCAAAAAAGGATGAGGCAGCGCTTTACTATATAATTTGTTTTTCTTTCGATTTTGCATTTATCAATAGACTTATGTGTCTTAAAATGTCACTCTAGTCTCATGTCCATTGTACACAAGGCGGCATTAATGTTGACTGACGTAGGACTGCGTCAACGCATGCGCAGTGCGATGATGGCGTCGTGCAGAGAATGGCTGCGAAATTAACATTGTAGTATCATATGGCGCATGGGCTAACTTCTTAATTCATTGACTTGATTAGCGCAGGTAATTGACGCAAACAAAATTACGTCACCTTTGCAGCGGGCTTTACATTTGAAATCATTTTAACACCAAATAAATGTAGTTATAAACATTTTATAATTTACTGTCACATATTTTGCTACATTTGGTACTTTATTGCCTTTCTACCACAACGTACCTGCAGCTCTAATAGGTCGATTTAAAGGACGCCCTAATAGATTACAGATTGGGATAGGTTTTTTCACTTGTTTTATGTACTTGTTTCTCTTGTTTGTTTTTTTGTTTGTCATAACATAAATGTAATTTACACCTAAACCACTTATTAACGGGACAGCTTTATCATTTGCAGCCTTACCAGAGCTGCCATCCGGCCCAACAGTCGGAAAGATCAGCTCGTCATCAGTCACTGTCTTCTGGAGCTCTTGGATACCTTTTATGGACGCCGGCGACGGACCAGTTGTTGGTTACCTTATCTATCAGCAAACCATGGGAGAGGAATGGATAGTGGTTGGTGAAATCGACTCTGATGTGGGAGAGGGCGATCTTCAAAGAAGAATGGAGTTTGTATTGACTGATTTGGAACCAAGAACACAATACAATATCAGTGTGTCTGCCGTCAGACAAGGTCCCGGCGGAGAAGGACCAAGAAGTCCACTTGTGACTGTTACGACTTCAACCCTCGGTGAGTGGTGATTATACCAATATTGATGACAATTTCGTATACGGATGTAAACAGAAACATCCATTCATCAGCTAAAAACGCATTAGTTTTAGCCTCAATTGTCCTATGTCGGTTGATGGATTTGGCGGACGGCCCTACGTCCAATTAACATAAGCCCTTAATCTTTTCCCGACTCTTACCTTTACACTATTGCCCCTACAACCGAACGACCCCCCCCCCCCCCCCATACCACATTGAGCTGAGCGAGGAGCCAGGGTAGGGAGGTGGGCTGGTGGGATTCTAAAAATAATGTTGTCAAGTAAAACCTCCGGATCCTTCACTGATTATTGACTACGATGTTGCAATGCTCCTACAATTACACTCGCTCTTATGGCACTCCTTGATTTGTCCTCGATCGTTGTACAGAACTTCTTAATCTGGTCTAAGTACTATCCTACATACCGATTATGGGCAACCTAGGACCTATGGCCAAGGCAACAAAAAGGACGTAGGGACAATAATCTCAAATGCTTCTATAAACGTTTATGGCATTCTTTGTTGTAGCAATATGTCTATTCTGCAATTAGCGATGAACTAATAAATCTTGTTGATTAACGCTCATATGTTCAATGTTGCAGAAAGTCAGCACCTGTGGGAAACTAGTGTTGTTTGGATGGTTTTATTGGTGATATCATTCTTGGGGAACATCATACTTGCTATTGCCATGGTTATTGTATGGTAAGAATAAAAAATACTTTAATTTCTCGCATAATCGTAATGCCCTTTCGAAAACGTTTTATATGCAGAACTTGGATTTGATCTGTCTAATTCCTAATTTTTACTAGTTTATACAACAGAGCTGTCTCCAATTTATTGCTCTTGTACGGCCGTCTGCATTGCAAAAAGACATTTTTAGGTAAAATAGTAACAACAATCATGTTTAATAATTTCATCATGTTAATTATAAAACTGAATATCTGCATACATAATTATGAAGTAAAATACCATTCTTGTATTCCCTCAAATACATTAAAATGCAATATTTCATATAACTGTTTCTTTACCTGTTTCTTGATTTAATGATTTGCCACTATAATGATGATGATGATGATGATGATGATGATAATAATGATGATAATTGGGAATATGGAGATGATGATGATAGGGGAAGATGGAGATGATGATGATGATGATGATAATGATGGGGAAGATGAAGATGATGATGATGATGGGGAAGATGGAGATGATGATGGTGATGATGACGATAGTGATTATTCACTATTTCTGTCTGTTTTTTTCTAAATCGACCCCCAGCAAGCGAAAACAGAAGAAGGAAGACATATCTCGTTTACATGCCTTCACATCAGCAGGCGATCCACAGAGCCTTCATTACGAGCTACCCCAACCGAGTGTAGTCACGCAACATGCCTACCAGGGCCTCAAAGCATCGGGGATCAGCAACATCAAAGAAGAGTTTTACGCTGACATCGATGATCCAGAGAAATTGAAATACGTCAATATGTAATCTGGACTCCAAAAGTACTGATTCAGGACTGGGTCGACGACACGCGTTGTATTTGACTCGCAATGAAGTACCATCGTACAAGGAGTGGATGAAAAGTTGGTATCTCACTGGGCTGTGACAGCTCGCGACTTGTATAAATATTGATTTGATCTGCTCGCACATTCGCTACATGCTTTCACAAGGGGGGGGGGGGGGGGGGGTACACACTCTACCTTCCCGGGAGTGTATTTTTGTTAATCTTTTTTTATTCATTTATTTATCGAGGTTATCTATTTAAGAGTGATTTAAAAAATCTCATTTGGTAACCAAATTGATTTTTGTATACAATTGAAAATCTAATTTCCTCTCGCTCGCAAGATTTAGATATGAGGTTATAAATGAGGATGAGTATTTGTGCGAATATAGGTATGATAGGGAACAGAAAATGGAACACTTTTGGTCCTCATGTCCCCACCTACCCCCCGGAATCTGGAAAATCCCGAATACCCCCATTCTCTCTCTCTCTCTCCCCTCTCTCTCTCTCCTCTCTCTCCTCTCTCTCCTCTCTTTTTCCCGCTCTCTCTCTATCTATCTTTCTTCTCAGTTGTCTTCCTCTTTACTTTTGTCTCTTTCTTCCTTCTCTCTTCGTATCTCCACTAACCCTATGTCTTAAAGGTTTTATTCTATTAAAATCATGCAATGCACTATCCTATTGTAAATTTGGTGTATGTATCATGCCATTACATGTGGCAATGTGTAGTACCTTGTAAATGTATGTTTTACAACATTCGTACTATATTACTTTTACATAAGTATAACTTTGTAATGATAGTGTTAACAAATTTATGTAAAATAGCTCGGTAAATAATGTTGGTGTTATTGTCTTGAAAAGAGAACGTTCAGCCTGTTCTATCGATCAAACATTTCACCAATTAATTAATGAATAAAAAAGTAAACTGTGTGCATTGCCACCGTCATCATCATCATCATCATCATCATCATCATGATCGTCACCATCATCATCACTACCATCTTATATATACACCAAGGCTCAGATCCTCGGGGGGGGGGGTTCCATCCCCACTCTCTGCCAACATAAAAGGGGGGAATGGAATTACCACAATTTTACCTTTAAAAAAATGCTCTTCTTTAATCCCCCCCCCCCACTTTTTCGCCGGCTGATTCGCCGCTAGATATTTTCTCATGACAAATAAAAATAGTGCTCCATACCCACCCCCCCCCCCCCCGCCCCGTTATTCGCCGGTTGGCTGATTCGCCACAACATATTTTCTCATGAAAAACACCCCGGAATGGCAAGGAGGCATGAGCGCTTTACGAGACTCCACTATTATTATTTGTATCATTATCATAATTATTATCATTACTAAGCTGCTGTATCCCATACGTAATACCTCAGCCCCCCCCCCCCCTCCTCCTCTCCACCCTCTCCTCCAAACCGACTCTACATATACCGATTCTTTTCCATTAGAGGTAATGAAATGTCTTGTTCGGTCTCTAGTCGGTCTGTTGTCGGTCTCCTTGATATGACTGAGGTTTCACATCTAAGATTTGAGTGTATCTGATCGCGATAGCTCAGTGGTCTCGTAATCCGGTGACACGGATTCGAAACCAAGTCGATGCGTTATTCCCCTTTGGTAAGGCATTAACCCTCATTACCATTTATTTATGCCATGCTGATATAAATGTTTCCTAGAATTTATTGTACGTTGACTAACAGTCTTGAAATCTCAAAACAAAGGGAGATAACATTTCTTTATAAAATAAATAATGAACGCGCTTGCTAATAATATAGGTTTTCCCGCCCAATTTCATCAGAGTTGCATCCGATTTAACGATGCGATCATTCAATTTCGAGCGAATTTGAATGATCACCGAGATCAACATTCAAAAAGCTAATTAGTTCATTCAATTTAATTGTATAAGCATGCGATTTCATGATTTTCTCACATAAACGTGTAAAAAGCGCGTTCAAATTAAAAATGCAAGTAAATGCATTCAATTTCGCACCTGCACCGCCCTGATGAACGTTAGGGTATTCAAATTGACGAATAGGCAAGCATTTACAGCATTTGGGCAGTCTTTTTCTGTTAATGTTTATATTATTTGCAATCTGCATCTCTTTGAATAAATTATGCAAACTTTATGTACCTTGAAATGGGACCTTTACCTTATAGTGAAATATCTCATTCATCTGACAAACCGTCATGTAAACAAATCATGATTTATAACCATTCTGTAAGTGTTATGTCCATACTGCTAGGGGATAAAGTGAAACTGGAAAAAAGATTAGAAAGAAAAGAAAAGAAATATATAGAATATGATAAAAATAAACATTATTAAACTTTAAGAATGAAGATTAAGTTATATAATTAAAAACAGTGAGAAAAAAAAATATGACGTGAAAAGATTGCGGTAAAAATTAATAGAACTACAGAACTTGTTTATGCTGATTTAATTTGAACGTTCAAAGTGCGAAGGTGTGTGCCTATAAATGAAATTGAAATTGGTATTAAGCACGAAATTGAACGTCTATCCAGCTTGCGCGAAATTGAACGACAACTTAACGGCACTAAATTGAATGGATTTCTCTCTTAATTGAATGAAATAAAATTTTAAAGGAATGATATAAAATGAAATTAAATGCTCAAAGAATGAAAATGAACCATGAGAGCAGAGAGTTGATGAAAACCTTTCGAACTTGAACGCCTATTCATGAAGTCGAATGCAACTCTGATGAAATTGGGCGGGAAAACTAATATCATGCTTGCCACTTTTTACGATATTATTTTTGCTTTTAATCAAAATAAAATCGTTTTATGCCATTCTACTTTTCAATTCTGCATTGCTTAAAGTTTCACAGAAAATTATTTCATTTGGTGCTCAAAATAAATTGGTCATCTTGTTATATCTTTTCTTTTCTTAAATTAGCAGGCGCATGTAAACCAACACGATCATGACTCTTTTCAAGGCTTTTTTTAAAAACTCTTTGTTTGTTATGACGGCTTAGCATCCTTTGGATCTCACTTCGTACGTCATTTAGATATACATTTATTATATGAGTGATTCGTGACAGCATAGTTCTGCGAACATTTTGTGTCAAGAATCTGAGACATAATTTAGCTGGACTGTTTGTGAAATTTATATAATAAGGTACATCTTTCACAATAATCTGTGGTCTTTTACTTTTACAAGTATGGTAAACATCTAAGTGATATTTGTAGGACCCCTAAAAAAGGGGAAATGCTACAGATATGTGCATTTTTGTCTTTACCTTATTTAATGGTCACTATGGTTTCCTCGCTGTCAATTTGGCTTTTCTGGTCAAAATCTAAAAAATTGCATTTGCAAATGCAAATTACATTTCAACTTAATGTTTCAAATAAAAAATACAATAACATATGGTCGATTGCTATGTATATTCAATCATGTACAGTATGTTATACGTGCATGTATTACAAAAATGTACATGTATCATGGTTTAGATTTACGTGCGTGTGTGTGTTGGAAACGCTAAGAGAAGCTATGTCCAACGAGATGCAGAGTGAAAATAGTAAAACAAATTAAATTCACAACGCTTGATGGAATATACAAAAGGCATGGATTGAACTGAACAAGCGCTTTCGATTTATTCTCATCAGGTCATAAAAAGTGCTTGTGAACTTAAATCCATGCCTCTTGTATATTCCAACATTAAGTGTGAAAGAATAAACTATTTACTATACATCACTTTATTGATACTTCAGCAATAAAGGAACTGAGAAAGTAAGAGAAAGTAACACCCAAACAAAGGAGAACATATTAATAAGATGATCCAATGACTTGACCTGATTAGTGGTCATAATTGTCTTATAACCCTTTTTATTTCCATTGCCAAACCAATTAATGACGAGCTGATTAGAACTAATCACTTAAATTACTGGTCTGAATGATCTATAGATACTGTCGTTAAGCCAGCAATGGTATTTATTCGTAATAAAAAAAAACCTATTTGCCTCATGAATACAAAAACTCGAACTGCACTTTTGGTATTTCTTGATTGACGTTGATATACAATTGATAATTTTGATAAGCATATAAAGTAGTTGACTTTGCTGATTCATTTTAGTTTTTATATGATTAACGTACTTGCGAGGATATTACCACAACTAGCGCCTGGAGTACCGTCTATTCGATAAATCAAGCATTAGAAATCAGTGTTATCGCTAATTTGATTTTAACAAACAGCTCAGTGTACTTGTGGAGAACGATCATAATGGCTCATCTCACGATGGATTCCTTGACGCGAACACTTTTGATCTTGATAGTAATATTTTTGGGAGGTATCGTGCAGAAGGTAAGAGTGGACGTGCCACTCGGTTCACCACAGCCAGACTATACATGCCCAGTCAAGGCTCGTCTCAACGCTAGATGCGCTTATCTCAATCTAACCTCAGTTCCCCAAGACCTTCCGCATGACCTGCTGCTCTTATTCATCCATCATAACCAATTAACAAAACTTGGAAACAGGTCTTTCATTCATTACAACCGTCTCAAAACATTGGATGCTGGTCATAACATCATAGCTTCAATTGATGGTGGAACATTCGAACCTCTACCACAATTGCAAGTCTTGAGACTAGAACATAACCTAATTACCTTTTTACCCATCTATTATCTTCAGAAGAATGCTCATTTATATATAATAAATCTATCGCACAACTATATTAGTAACATCTCCAGCACTTTGGTGGGTACTCAAAAGTGTCGAAACTTAAATGGATGGCGGAATATGTCGGCAGTTAATCTATCCTTCAACAACATTACAACTATAAATGAGGATGACTTTTTACCTTGGAGAAATTGCTTTGTCAATAAGTTCAATATAAATAATAACCATGTGACGTTCCTTCAACCTAAGGCTTTTCGACATTTGCCCAAATTAGGTATTCTGAACATGAACAAAATCAACTTACCGACTTTCGACGTCGAGTATTTCATGTGCCATGTTGAAATCGACAGACTTCTGATTGATTCTTCAGGCATTAAGTACATTCGTCCAGCAAACATATCGTCGATGCAAAAAGCAAATGTGCCACTGATTAAAGAACTTTATTTAAATCTAAACATCTTAGAAGACATTCCAGGGTATGCTCTGCGTGGATTTGAAAAACTGCAGGTCCTGAACTTCCAAGGGAATCGTATTTCAAGCATCAACAATGAATCATTTTGTGGTTTACATTCACTGTTAGACCTCAGTTTGTCTTGGAATAGAATAAAGTCACTTCCCCGGGCCTCGTTTGCTTGCGCATCGAATCTCCAGAAAATTGATTTGTCACGTAATAACCTCGCGATATTGGATCCCCAATGGTTTGACGGATCCTGGTTTCTCCGTACCCTGATGATAGATCAAAGTGGCATCGGTCGCATCGCGTTCGGACCATGGAAGGCAACTAATCTTCAGACTCTTCTTCTAAACAAAAACAACCTGGGTTTCATTAATAATTACTCCTTCACTGGCTTGGCAAACTTGAAAAAACTTGATGTTTCTGGCAATGAAAATCGTTTTCGGATGTCCGAGGACGCCCTCACTACAGTCGGTTCCTTGGAATTCCTCGTCATGGCGGATGTGGGGAAATTTACCATGGAAGGCTCGTTTAGAAATATGCAAAATCTATCTTATCTGGATATCTCATATAACCGGTTGGAAATTTTATCAATTGACCAGTTTACGACCACATCTGCGCTAAGGGTTCTCAATATGTTGGGATCCCATCTCAAAGCTGAGGATTTAGTTGATAAACAGACAGGGACATCGTTGTTCTCAGGCTTGGTCTCATTGCGGACCCTTAAATTACGGCGAAACTCCTTAGATACCCTACACGCTCTTCCTGGCATATTCACCTCACTTGGAAGTCTTGTTGAGCTAGACTTAACAGATTGTCATATTCGACAAGTTGCCTCAGGAACATTTGCAAACTTAACGACCCTGCTTCAGCTTAGTCTGCAAGACAATGACCTAACCTGCGTTCCGAGGGACGCTTTTCAAGGTTTGCACAAATTACAGGTGTTGCAGCTGCAGTACAATTCGATTGCGTTCATTGAGCAAAGGCTGTTTATGGGAACAAATGAACTTGAACAGTTGTACTTACAAAATAATCACATTTCGACCATAGCCTCCAATACTTTAATGCCGTCAAGCTTGGTTAGACTCAATATCGCAAACAATCCCTTAACATGCGATTGCCAACTCGCCTGGTTCAGACAATGGTTGAACGAGGCTGAAGGAAAAATAGATTTTGCTCCAGAAAACCAAACCCGTTGTTCTCGCAGTTCCTTAAAAGTGTTGGTCAATCAAATAATTTGGTCGTTCCATCCAAATGAATATTGTGGAATCAATGCCATGATTATTGTTTCCGCATGTTTTGCACCGATCTTAGTTTTAACCATCTGTATACTCGTGTATCTGAACCGATGGTGGATAAACTATAAGTTGTATCTCCTCAAGTTGGCCATCGTTGGTTACCATGAGATCACTGAAGATCAAACTCCGGACGACTATGAATTCCAACTCAACCTCATGTTCCATGAAGGAGATGAGTGGTGGGTAAATGACTGCATGAAACCTTTTTTGGAGCAGAGGATGCCTCATCTGGACTGGAGCACGTCATATTTGGTGATGCCGATCTTCATCTAGGATTGTTTTACTTGAACGCCATATACGACGTCATCGAAAACAGCCACAAGACAATATTGTTGCTAAGCAACCCGTCTGTGGATGATGCCTGGTACATGACCAAGCTCCGTATGGCAGTGGAGCACATGAATGACACCAAGTTGGAGAAGGTCATCCTGATATTCCTTGAAGACATCGATGATGACCATCTACCGTACCTTGTTAGGCTCTTGCTGAGCCGGAACAAACCTTATTTGCTGTGGACAGAGGATGAAGAAGGCCAGGAGGTCTTCTGGGCAAAGGTCCAGAAGAGCATGAGATCAAATCGGCAAATGAACAATGTTATACCCGTTTAAAAAGAAGCTTGAGTTCTGGTCCTAAGATTACAGTGTGAATTAAACTGTCCGGAAGCAATTAGCATGATTAGGAAAGGTTGATTATTGTTATACAAGGTAGCACATATATTTTGTGTATACTGTGATGTTTTGAAATCATGCAAATGATAAGAAAATCGAACAGTTGTGCTAAAAGTCTTTTTAGCAATGAATACCATGAACGCAGAAGTGTGTTTATGGAACTTCAAAAATATGTAGCATGGCAGGTTTACTTGTCCAAACACTTCAGCTATTTATTGTGATATTTTGAATATGAGGGCATTTGAAGAGCAACCCTTATCGGGGGACATTTCTACGGTGATATACTTCCAAAGTTACTTTAAAAAACGAGAAAGCTTGCAATTTTTGTCTCATATTTGTAAAAAACAACCTTTTATGGGATCGCACATACGTATGGTGTAATTGTGACCATGGTTCGCGCGTGACCTTCATTCGCAGAAAGTTCCATATCCCCCAAAATCTGTAAGATTTCGAAATTCTGATATCACCAATGGAAAGAGAAACATAAAGTTACTTAGTGACGAAATTGGGTTTGAAAGTATGAAATTATTGACAAAAGATCGGCAAATTGTTCTGTCTTTTGCGTCCTTTCCGAAAAGAAAAGAACTTAAAGACAAGGTTTTGGAAATGTTCATTTTGACAGACAATGTCATCAAAATTGTTAGTAAAAAAAGTGATACCAATAGATTGTTTGATATATTGTCTTGCAATTTATGCAATTACCTCACCTTTGATTCTATTTGTATTTTAATATTTGGACATTCCTTTGTAGATTTCGATGCTTACCAATTAATAATGGAAGGTTTGAAAATAATCCCGAAGAAAGTAAAATTGAATGTCCTTGTTGTAATTTAAAGGTTTCTGGAGATGAATTTCACTATATTTTTGTCTGCCCATTTTCCAAGAAAGAAAGGCAGTTATACTAATATCGACAGTTTGTTGTGAGTAATACATTTCACATGGACAAATTGTTTCACAGATCTAGCGTTTAGCAATTAAGAAAACGCGTAAAGTTCATAAGAGTAATAATACAATTATTTTCATTGGATCCTAAGGCTGAGAGGCATGGTCCTATTTTTGTTAATAAAAGTGTAGTTACTCGTAGTGGTAGACAAACCAAGCCACTTGATATTTTAGACTTATAACTTTAAACTGTATAATGAATACTTAGTCTTTAGCTCATGTATATTGTGTTTTAGAAATATAAAAATGTATATATATCATGTCTTTTTTTTTATCATACCTTACTTTGTTGTATATATATTTCTGTATTGCATTGTAAATATGTTGTGCTCTCATACCCTTGAAGGGGTCAAATAAAATCTTATCTTATATATCTTATCTTTCTAATTGATCTAAATTAATTTGTCTATAATATTAGAAACTATGGATCGAATATGTTATTCCTTTGCTTTAAAATGTACGCGAGCTTTGGACACCCCACCCTACCTCCCTTGAGAGTGCCTGTGATAGGGAAAGTTTGTGTAGGTCGACTGTTGATTACCATTGAAAAGTCTTCTTTAAGTTATAAATTCCAAAATGTGTTATTTATTATGAATTTCTAGTTTCATCTTTTAATTTTACAGTTTCCTTCATAAAATATGCGCTTGTAATTGAATTTTGGTGCATCATAGTAAGAAACGTGCAAAATGACGTACGGCGAGTTGTGACTACAACATTATTTTTAATCCACGTCTATCTCACTATCCATATCTGATTACTTTTTTTCTTCTTCGCTTTTTGCATTTTTGTATCGGTAACATTGCAAATATGTTTTATCTCGGACACAAACGTTTCATATAATTTGGCCAGTGGGACATGGAAGAGATTTCCAACGGCTGTGTAGATGTGGCAGTGTTCGGGAAGGGAGGGGGAATTGGGGAGTTTTGGGAAGTTTTTGGTATGTAGGGGGAGGGTGGATAGGTAACGTTGTTATGTGTGCGTGTGTGTGTGTTTAATGGTTCGATAATGGTCAATTTCCTCTCGTCTGTGAAACTGGCTATGTCTATTGTTCACTTTAATTGCTTGTTGACGTATATAGGCCCTATGTATTTAAACACATGGTAACCCATCATTTGGTTAGTTCTAAATATAAACAAAACACTCAACAAACAAATAGACAAAACAACAAGGAAACAGACACACCCACACCCCTACCCACAAAGAGATGTGAGAGGGCCGAAAGAGAGAGAGAGAGAGAGAGAGAGCGATATGAAGTAAGAGCGATATGAAGAAAGAGAAAGTGCAAGTGAACAGAGAAATGAAGAGAGAGACACACACGCACACACACGCAGATGCCTACACAGAGATGGGAGAGATGGTGAAAGAGAGGGAGAGCGGGGAGAGAGAGATATGAAGAAAGAGAAAGTGCAAGTGAACAGAGAAATGAAGAGAGTGACCGAGAGTAAGAGAGAGAGACACACACACACACTTGCCTACACATATATGGGAGAGATAGTGAAAGAGAGGGAAGATGTGGAAAGGAGATAGAGCTTTTACACTTAAAACAATTTTACCTAAACATAAATAAAGCTAGCCGAATAAACTTTCATTTCCACACTTGCATTCTTGTATTTAACATATTTGTATAACGTACTATACACATATTTTAATGACAGAAAATATACAACTCCAAAAGGAGCTACATCATGTTTAATGATTCAATGAATACAATTATGATGCCAATTAATGACCTTTGAATCGGGTGAGAAACACTTTTCCTCAATTTTAATACATGTCGTCACCTCTCCCAAGGAAGTTATAATGGCAACCTACAATCTCTCATAAAAACGCATTCTTTGCCTGTGGAAGTGGCATTGTATTTTATTATAAAGGCCAAGCGTACTCAATGTAAGGATCACAATACGAAATTGTATGTTTGGACCAGGGACCTGTTTCACAAAGCCTTTTTTCAATGACAAATGACAAATATCAGTGACAAATCTGCTGACAACCAATCAGAAGCAAGGATTTCGGTAGCTTATAACAAAAACATTCATTTGTCACTGATGACAAGTTTTGTGAAACACCCTCCAGAAGGGTATTAACTTTTTGTCAAATGATACAAGTTCATGCCCCCTGTCTCCAAAGGGATATAATACAATATAACTCTGTGCGCCTTTCGTGAAATTTAAGATACTAAAGTACATTTTAACATGATCGTGAAAGTTATAGAATTATCATCAATTTGACTACAGGTAAGAACGTAAGAAAAGGGATGTCTGAAAGTTTCAAGAATCTGATCTACATTTTAAAATGGAAAGGTTATTCTGCATTTTCTTACTCTAGTCATGGTATAATAGTATGAATGACCATAAACAAACTATAGATATCAACACAACTCAAGGAGCAATATCAAAGGAGTTCTATACCACTATCACGGACCATAATCTTACTTCCATCACCTTCTAGAATATTTGTTTCGAAATGCATAATCCAAAGTTAATTATAATGTTCCTTGCACAACATTTACTCGCCAAATTCAGTTTACTTGAGACTCGGTGGGAAAACATTTAACAAGGATTACTTAAGCAGAGGAGTATAAAATATTATATGGATAATGATATAAAATGTGCTCCTTAATTTCTCAAATACCACTCATTTCTAACAAAGAGCTTTAGCTAAGCTATTGATTGTAATTTCCCACATTCAAAGGAATTCACTCCAATTGACATCTTTAAACGTTACACTATATATCTCAGTGTGATACCAGTTTTGGCTTTTGAGTCATTTATGATCTGTTTTTTATTAACAGAAAGCACATTAGCTGATAAATAGCTGATAATGTGACAGCCATCAGCTATACACTCTGTAAATATCAGTCTGATACCAAGTTTTAACTTTTGAGTTTTCAATGATCAAAATAGTTGTTTCTTTTTTTACATCTAGCATCTCCAAACAAGTTTCAACCAATCATTTTGATTGATGAAGACCACGTGGCAATCACTTCTAAAGTGATAAATCTCATTATCGCTGATGAGAAAGGCTGATTTCTATTAGACTGATGTGCAGACATGGTGATTGATTATTAAAATAAAATTCAATTGAGATGTTGGTTTCATCTGATGGAACATAAATGCAAAATTACAAAATACTGGTAACACAAAGTGGCAAGAAAGTAAACAGTTCATTATGATGACAGTTTTGGGTGCTTCTACATGTACCGGTAGTAAGAATGTGTATCATGATTAACTGAAAGTTGATTTGGATTATTAAATGGGAAATCCCCTCTGTCATCACGTTGGATTGAATAAAAGCATGAAAAGGAGAGATGGAAATCAGTGAGAGTTTGATGAAAGTCTGAAAGGATAAGTTTGAAGTTTTTATCAATCAAACACAAACTGGCTACATAGCAAATAGCCTTGGAAACACTTCCTTCATTTGCTCTGCACTAACATTTCTCCAAAAACATTAAATCCTACTTATACCCTAGATATATATTTGGACACAATATTAGATTTCCCTTCTATGAAATAGATGAACTTTTATGTTTTGTTTAAGTATGTACAAACCATTCCGGAGATTTGCTCACATGTTAAATCACAGTGTTGCCAATTTGATTGCTTACTTGTTTTACTGATTACAACTTCAACATTGCATTTCTTTCTATGCCATATTGGATTTATCTCAATCTTCCACTGATCAGTGATTTTTCTAAAAACATCGTTTCTCTCACTTTTATGCGCCATTTAATACTTCATATCAGGTTGAATTTTTCACCCTTCTCATCTTTTATAAGAATCTTCAAATTGTCTGTTTGGGCCAAAAGGGCATTAATTCTGTTTTATAGTACACAAGTTAATGTCCTTCTGGCTCTAAAAATATATATAGGCTGTTACAACTTTATGCTTTTAATGATAAAGAGTGCTGATTATGACCGAGCTTTTCATCTTATCACACTACCTGTATTAAAGTAATAAATATAAAAGTTGTGAAAACATTTTGTATCTACAAGTTTGCAGGAGAAGTGACAGCAATAATGAGAAATAATAATATTTACATACGACAAGAGATAATAAATAAATGAAGTGTTTGCATAACAAAAAGATAAATTGACAATACATGGTCTCTCAACTTGAGCAATCGATTATTGATTATCAACTGACAAATATAAACTTCTTATTGTGGAATGCTGTACTAGTACCAGCACACACTAATCATACAAGTAGAAGCACCTTGTCTTTTATATTATACCTTTTTCATCTAAATATTCCTATATTTTCAAAGTTTGATCGACACATATCACAACATGGGAGTATAGCTATTTACCCGTTGCTTACCTGGACCAAACAGCCCCCTGGATTAAATCTATGTCAAGTATAGAATTTGGTAGTTTTAATTCTTTACAACTGAATCATAGCTTCCGACGAACAGAACAGAAGCAATAGGGGTATCCAATACAGTTTGGACAATCCAATCGGCTTTGAATCACAAATGCATATCTCAAGGGTGTATAATTCTTAACCAACTGCCTACGTGGACCAAACAGCCCCCTGAATTAAATCTATAAGAAGTATAAAACTTAGTAGCTTTGACTCTTTTCTAACAAATCATAGCTTCTGACAAACAGAACAGTAGCAATTGGGGTATCCATTGCAGTTAGGACAGTTCCACCTGGCTATAAATCACCAACACATATCTCAAGAGGGTTACCGGTAATGGATAACGGACATCCTTGATGTAAGATTACATAGGCTTCTAAATTCACAGGAAACATCATTGAACATCCTGGATCTGAGATTACAAAGTCTTGTAAATTTAACAGGAAACTAAATTGAACATCCTTGATCTGAGATTACATAGCCTTGTAAATTCACAGGAAACAAATTGTTCAAGCATAGCCATCACATTCTGGATAATCCAACTTCCTTCACTCTCCAAGATTGCCATAGACAATCAATATCTTATGAGACTGTGTAGTCAGTGGCTTTGCTAATACATGCACATGTAGTATCTACATGCCTTGTAAAAGACTGTACATATCAAAAAATGGTGTCCATATGTACATGCATTATGTACAAGAGTCTGCAAAACTATGCGTAGCATCAATTGATAGAGGGTTTCACATTGTTCTCCCAGTCGGCCTCGAACGTCGGCCATTTTGTCCGCAGGCAAGATTTAAGGGGCGTGGCTTCTGTTAGGACCTCCAGCTCACCAGGGTTGGGGGCGGAGCCTCTTCCTTTAAGGAACATTACCTAGCCGGAAGAAAGAAAATTGAAATGAAAGAGTTGATATCAATCGCAACTATGTACATAAGAGATAGGACACTGCAAACTACAATTGATTGGACGACTTGCGATTGATTTGGATCAATCGTAAGTCTTTGTAAGACGGGGCCCAGGTATTCCCATTTTCATAGTAAAGAACATATTCAGCAACATATGTTTTTAGCAAGAGATGCTTTTTCTTATCATTGATTTCATTACTGGATTTATTGTTTCTCTTCATTTTGTTACAGAATGATTGTATTTTGTTCTGAATAAACAGTTTGACACGTGGTGCTACATGTATAAGTGTAACAAGTTAAATCAGGTTCAAATCAATCCACATATAGGATTACCAGCCAATGAGTTCAGACAGAGAAATGAAATCTTGTAGATGAATAGAAAAACAATTACTAATTTAACCAAATACCATTCATCGTTACCTTTGAGTTGGGATTGGATCTGCTTATGCCATTGTAATGATACACTGTGAAGTACTCTGGCAATAACCTGTCAGGCTGGTGGCATCGAAAGAGAAAAAAATTGTCAACAAACATTTAATTTCTTCTTATAAATATTATTTAATATCCAAAGAGTGATGAAAAAATAAATTGAAGTCATGATCATTACCATTATTTATAGGCATTTAATGCAGACATAAAACATTGTTTCATTTGCACGAAAACTCTAGATTAATAAAATGAGCTTTAATCATAAAATACCACCCCGGTATTAAAACTCATCAATATAAACAGGAAACAAGCATTAGAAATCACTTGAGTGGAAGACTATAGTGTATTAAGGCCACATTTTAAAGGCAGAAATAGAATATCTTGTGCAGAAAGACCACCTGTCGATAAAGAATTTTCTTCTCTTGTTTCCTTTGAGCAATCTTTATACAAAAGTTGTACTAGTGTAATAATAATAATAATAATAATAATAACGTTTTATTTACCCAGGGTAGCCACTTCAGTTATGAAACTGCTCTTCCAGCGGGCCCTGCATAACATAATATGTCATTACTACCCTTCTCCAATCTAATATGCTGAGCGCCTAGCTAGAAGGCAGAAGGTCCCATTGTTATAAGTCTTTGGTATGACTCGGCCGGGGCTCGAACCCACAACCTACCGTTCATGAGGCGGGCGCTCTAACCACTGAGCCACCATGCCCGGTGTGTGGATATTCAATCCGTTGTATCAGGAATTAATTTTTCTATGACACATCCGAGAGGTAAGTTATCTGGATGTTACATACGAGTGATTCCTAATCATGTAAACCATCCTGATGAATTTGTTTGTTTAACGATCGACATGTTTCATTTTAGTACCTCATCAGGAAAGAACTCTGCCATGAACATGTTCTGAAGGACAATCCCACACTTCTCGGGATCTAGACGCTGTGTCATGAACTCAACACTGCAGGGGATGAAGAAAAAGAAGGAATGTTTTACAGAGATGGAAAGGAGGAATTGATTTGATTGATGCAATATAATTATAAGTCCTATAATTAAATGATCCTAACCCACTACTACTCTACAACTTTTTCAGGTTTTCAATTTTTCCCTTCTTCTCTTATCTGAATTATTTACTGTATATGTTAAAACCATTGTTACATATATAATTTGTATATACATTGTCTTTCATATTGTACCGTTGAGAAGGAAATAAATGTTAATAATAATGAGAAATGAGAAAAAAAATTGCTTACTATTCTGGCACAGCTACTTGTTAATGAGCCTCCAGAAATGTTTGAGCATGGTAAAATGGATGGACCACTTCCTTTGCTATCGTACTCACAGAACACTTTTTGCTTTCTCCCAATATCTTTCAACAGTAAATTCTTTCCAAGAAATTTTCCGCAAACTTAACCCGATGCCTACTACAACCTGGAGATTTCTACACTAAACATTGGGGGACAGGAAACATTCAGTGGTTAATGGGTTAAATCCCCCACCGCACTAGTTTGGCCAGGAGGGATTAGACCTCCCTGCAAAGTCACTGACAGGGTGTTATCTCATCAAATAAGCTCTCAATTAACATAAGAAAAAAAAGGATCATGGGGGACCAATGGTCACCGATTAGGCATTGTTTGCTATATAGAGGGCGCAAGTAGCTATAAGTAGTGCAGTGGGGCTTTATAAAGGTTTAAAAGAATAAAGTTTGCTTACTATTCAGGCACAGCTACTAGTTCAAGTGCCTCCAGGACGTTTTGAAGCATGGCACACTGGATGAAACCGCTACCCTCTGTATCGTACTCACTGAACACTCTTCTGGCTTCCTCCCATTTGGTTTCAGTAGCGACCAGCGCTAACTCCTACAAGCAGAGAAAAGAATGATAATAATAATACAGTCAAACCTGTCTGTAGAGACCGCCCAAGGGAAACACAACAAGTGGTCATGGTAGACAGGTTACTTTAGTACAGGTTTCAATGAGAAACCATTTTCAGGGGAAACACAAAAAGTGGTCTTTGTAGACAGGATCCTTTAGTACAGGTTTCAATGAGAAACCATTTTCAGGGGAAACACAAAAAGTGGTCATGGTAGACAGGTTCCTTTAGTACAGGTTTCAATGAGAAACCATTTTCAGGGGAAACACAAAAAGTGGTCATGGTAGACAGGTTCCTTTAGTACAGGTTTCAATGAGAAACCATTTTCAGGGGAAACACAAAAAGTGGTCTTTGTAGACAGGATCCTTTAGTACAGGTTTCAATGAGAAACCATTTTCAGGGGAAACACAAAAAGTGGTCATGGTAGACAGGTTCCTTTAGTACAGGTTTCAATGAGAAACCATTTTCAGGGGAAACACAAAAAGTGGTCATGGTAGACAGGTTCCTTTAGTACAGGTTTCAATGAGAAACCATTTTCAGGGGAAACACAAAAAGTGGTCTTTGTAGACAGGATCCTTTAGTACAGGTTTCAATGAGAAACCATTTTCAGGGGAAACACAAAAAGTGGTCTTTGTAGACAGGATCCTTTAGTACAGGTTTCAATGAGAAATCATTTTCAGGGGAAACACAAAAAGTGGTCTTTGTAGACAGGATCCTTTAGTACAGGTTTCAATGAGAAACCATTTTCAGGGGAAACACAAAAAGTGGTCTTTGTAGACAGGATCCTTTAGTACAGGTTTCAATGAGAAATAATTTTCAGGGGAAACACAAAAAGTGGTCTTTGTAGACAGGATCCTTTAGTACAGGTTTCAATGAGAAACCATTTTCAGGGGAAACACAAAAAGTGGTCTTTGTAGACAGGTTCCTTTAGTACAGGTTTCAATGAGAAACCATTTCCAGGGGAAACACAAAAAGTGGTCTTTGTAGACAGGATCCTTTAGTACAGGTTTCAATGAAAAACCATTTTCAGGGAAAACACAAAAAGTGGTCTTTGTAGACAGGTTCCTTTAGTACATTTTTCAATGAGAAACCTTTTTCAAGGGAAACAACAAATGTGGTCTTTGTAGACAGGTTCCTTTAGTACAGGTTTCAATGAGAAACCATTTTAAAGGGAAACAACAAATGTCGTCTTTGTAGACAGGTGGTCACTAATGCAGGTGAGACTGTAATATGCTGTTCTTGTATTGCATATATCAAGTTATGAAATAACATCTTTATGAAGGATTTTGGATATCACTGCCACAGCTTTTTTTACCACGACTTCCATGTGTATGAAACTTTTGCGAGATATTCTATTTGTGAAAGTTTTGAATAACTGAATCACAGCCAACACAACACTCCAATTTTGCAATTCATTTTGCGAATATGAACGCTGTTTACAATTTGCTAAAGTCTCCTAACACATAAGTTTTGTAATTTGCATAACATCACTTAGCTTGAGGTCACTGGGAGTAGAACTGCACTGGTCTTGGCCATAGCATATTTAGAGAGATAGTTGTGACATGCGCATCCATGGGTATGCTAGATGGGTCATAGGCTAAATCATGTTGCTCCCAAAAGTTCTCTCCCACTCACAACCTCGATGGGAGGGAACTATATAACATAAAAAATGCCTGACCAATCAGAAGCAGCTTCCTGTGATGTAACTGTCTCTCTCAGGTAGCTATGGTCTTGACCAAATCACTGTTAATTTTTTTTGTCTGACTAGGTTCTTACTCGTTAGAAAAAAACTTACTCGGGAGAAGAATACTGTGAGATGAGTTTCACTGGCAAGCAACCAGATAGGGTAGTTAGGGTTCTTTAACAACGTTCCAACCTAGATGAATAAAAGTTTGTATTCATGTATTAACATATGCCATGAAAATAGTTTTTAAATGGTTATACAATTAGATATAGGTTATAAAGTTAGATATAGCATAAAGACAGGTGTCCGTTTAAAGAAAATATTATGGAAATTTACATTCTTGATCTATATTCATGAGTATTTCCACAACTGAAAGCCTTTAATACAAACATTGCTTGGAAACTCATCTTTATTTCTAAATAATTGTCATACATTAAATTAAGTAAAGTAGGAGTACTTGGTATCATTAGATATATGGTAATCGACTTTGCTACTACTTTTGTACACAACATTTTGTTATAACTATGAACGATAAAAAAGGACAAATGATCGAAAAGAAAGCATTGTCCATGTTTTGGTAAAATCTTGAAACAACCCCTTGGCACATTAAAGGTTAAGTCCACTCCTAAAATAATTTGATTTTACTAGATACAGAATAACAAGAGAAACAGATTTTTTTTAAATTTAGTAAAATCAGATAACTAATAAGGAAGTTATACATTTTTGATAAAGTATTGAAAAACTATGGAACAATGGAAATCACTACACAAATTGCCAATTTGGTTATCAGTTTATGACATCATTGCCTCACTATTTATCAATTGCTTGATATACTTTTATCCCATTAATTTCCCTTTTTATCCCCAAAATCTTGATTTCCCCATGCCTTTGCACAGGTTATATGATTTGTATCATATTGCATGCATGACATTTCATGAAATCTTTTATGAACTTTGAAGAATTGATACTATTTTCTGAATATTGTATTATTCATAATCATTGATTTTTATATAAATATTTCTGATGATGTCATACTAACTTCACAATACTTGAGGTTTTCCAGAATTGTCAGGAACCCAATCAATGACTGTTTAGAGATACCTTTCATTTCTGAAAATAAAAAGTCAATTGATAACATCAGTTCATTTAATTACCTCAGTATTCATCTTATTGCCTTTAATTAAAATACTACATGTTCATGTCATCGATGACTCATGTTATGAAGTCATGTCCAATAAAACTTGAATTGTTATCACTCTTAGCACTGAGATAACATTTACCTGTGGAATACAACAGTTACTTGTACATTTTTCACAAAGGAACATGTGCAGGGCTCTGATCAAGGGCACAAAAGTGTTACATATGAGGTGAATTTTAAAAGTCAATTATAGACTGTGGCAACATTATTTTTGTAATCTGCAAACATTATGCAACATATAGCTAAAAAAATCAGACCATAACACATTGCCGTTAAGTGGCAATCAGTAGCTAAATATCACATCATCAAAAATGTTACGTACATAACTCGGTGTCCACTTCATGCTGATATTTCCCTTATAATTTTATTTTTTCTGACAAAGTACATTAGATGTTAAAACATACTGTAAACAAAACTTAAAACCATTGCCATATCAACTTTTTTTCAATTTAGTTATTAGAATATGGCCAAAACAAATGTGGACACCGAGTTATGTACAGTACATATTATTCTCTACATGCTTTCTCTTTGCCTCATTGTCAGATAAGGTTTTGCATTAGTCTGATAACGACTTCAATTGAAGGAATGATGTGTTTCCTGAATGAAACATAATTTGCAATGTGTAAATAGTTTGTAAACTACTATTACAGGACTGAAATGTAAGATTTCTGTACTTAATCGTACATAACTGTGGACACCAAAAGTAAGTAGTTTTACATTCAAATAATAACTTCTTGTCCCTTAAATTCAATAAATGTTTGTTTAAATGAAAATGCAGAAGGGTGCAATTCATGCTGTTTGGAATAAATAAATTTATTTATGATAATTATATCAAATTTTGGATTGGTAGTAACGTACATAACTCGGTGTCTTTTCATAATGGTGTCTTAGTTATGTACATGACATGAAAAAGTTCAAACTGCAATATTTTGTAATATTTTTCTCACCAAATCAGATGTGTGTATGTCTTATACATTTTTTATTACCTACCATGACAAATAAGTAAATATAAGTGGTCTTATTGGAAAAACAAAACATGGAATACGTTCATAACTGTCACGTACATAACTCGGTGTCCACATTCATTGTTGATTAAATAACACATACAAGTTAAAATGCGGAATCCAATGTTATCAGTGCTCTTCATTCACCTATATACACCATTACATTGTCATTTTGAAAGTATACAATATGTTTTTGTATAGTTTCTGATGCACCGGTATGTACATAACTGCAGGACACCAAACATTTTCCATTTACAGAAATCTAAATATTTTTAAAACCATGACCCAGAATGAGATGATCTGATTGGAAATCAAAGATAAAGTGAAACTAAACATTATAACATTGCAAGCTTGTAAATAAATCAATTATTTATACACAATTCTTCAGTTAGTAAGGTTTGAAATTTGCAGGACACCAAAGTTATGTACAAAACACAAAAATTGTATCACATGTAAATAGAATAAGAAAGTAAAATACTAGGAATTAACTCAACAGAAATGTTAATTATTACATAGATTCTACATCAAGATGAAAAAAAATCATAATTTTTGCATCCCATTAGTAAAAATCTGGT
Source organism: Strongylocentrotus droebachiensis (assembly GCA_035222895.1). Classification (NCBI taxonomy): domain Eukaryota; kingdom Metazoa; phylum Echinodermata; class Echinoidea; order Camarodonta; family Strongylocentrotidae; genus Strongylocentrotus; species Strongylocentrotus droebachiensis. The sequence goes on from JAVYIG010011466.1 coordinate 39,940, forward strand.
AACCAATTAGTGCATGTTTTGAATGTAACGTTAAAAGTGCTGAAAATAGGCCTTTTTTCATCATAAAATTGCTCTAAAATCTTTAATTTGAACTCAATGAAGCTGAAACCTTGTTTTGAGCTTCCCCAAATGATACTTTGTAATATAAAAATGCTAATTTGTGTCTGGGTCTCATGGTTTTGGATAATTGAACAATTTCCCAGTGTTCAATCTAAGTGTACCCTTGATCTGAGCCTTGCACACATACAAACATGAGAAAAAACTTATTGGGTTACTTAAGAAACTAATCATTCAAGAAAAATAGGATTAGGGATTCTATCCCGAAGTGAGAAAGCAAAATTCTAAACTATCTGACAGAAATTTTGCAGGGTAGGGTGTCCCTCAAACAAGGGCCCAATAGTAGTAGTGTATTTCACTAAATTATATAAATTTGAATTTGTATTTGCAAGAGGAAGAGGATTATTATCTTTTATTTATCCATATAATCTTGTAAAATAAGGTATCAGTAAAACTTACGTAGACCAGCTACATCTTTCTCGTGATCAAAGACATTTGAAACAGCCCGACCAGTCACCATCAGGTTTATCAAGCATTGGCTGCAAATTACCACAAGAGAAGAGAAAAACACTTTAAAGAAAACCAATACACCAAAAATATATTTTACGCTATATATTTGGAGGTTTGCAAAGATATATTAATTAACAGGTTGTTTTTACCTTTTTGGGTTTTTCATTTAGAAAATTACAATATCTCTTTGCAGAAAATGATAATTTGAGGTTCGTATATATTTAAAGGTTCATGCCAGTATACTATGTTCAAAATATCATCTTCTGCAAAGAGATATTGTAAGTTTCTAAATGAAACCAAAAAAAAGGGTTTTTTTTTTAAAGAGGAAAAAACAACCTGTCAATTGAAAAGTTAATGCACCAATATGCAGAAGAATTTCATGCAATAATCAGAGTTTTATTGAGGTCATAACATCCAATGTTATCTGACACTTTGCTCTCTAGTCAAGCTTCGATTTGTATGTTTAAACTGTTACTCCACAGTTGTTGACTTTCAAAGTATGATATGTATTGATTGCTTGATTTCTTGTTTTAAAAATTTTTAATTTAAAAATTTAAAATCAACAACAACAAAAACAAACAAATTTTTTTTTTTTTTAAATCAAAAAAAAAAAAATCAAAAGTGTAAAAGAAAAATGATAAGCTACATGTAACTCACTTTCCATGCCCATAAATGCCATCTATGAGGGGTTCATTAGGATCCTCCATTTCTTCCTGTATAATAGCTAGACCCTGCAATGTGATGTTTCAAAGATAAATTTTAGAAAATACATAGCTTTGTTTTTCATAATGGATAACTATAGAATTGTACAACACATGCATGCTCCGATGACAATTTCTCTCTCTCTAAGTGCCATATCGTTTGACTTTGGCGATCATGCTGTTCCACAACCCTCGGCTCCTAGCCTTCTGTATTAGTACCACTCCTAGTTCTTTCACTCCTCTCTCTTCCAACAATTTCTGCAGACTGTCCATCCAAAGTATCCTCCTTCTTCCCCTACTCCTTCTTCCCACAATTTTCCCTGTCAAAGCAAGGTTCTCTAGGCCTTCTTTACGTGTAATGTGACCCATGAACTTCAACTGCCTAATCAACATCTCACGTATCATTTTCCTTTGCACTCCAGCTCGTGTAAGAACTTCCTCATTACTAACTTTGTCAGTCCAGGGGATTTTCATCATTCTTCTTAGAAACCACATTTCGCAACTTTCCAAACGCTTTTTAGTATCAGAGGCTAAAGTCCATGTTTCACTACCATACATAAGTACTGGGTAGATGTAACAATTCAATATCCTTATTCTGGTCCTCATACACATTGTTCGATTTGTCAGAATTTTGCCTAACTTTGAAAATGCAGATTTAGCGAGAGCTATCCTTCTCTTGATCTGTCTCGCATCTGGCATCCTCGGTAATCATGCTGCCGAGGTAGTTAAATGAGGAGACTTGTTTAATAGTCTGTTCTTTCAGTTTCAAGTTACATTTTGGACTGCTCTTCTTGGATACCACCAGGCACTTTGTCTTGGTATAGTTGATCCCTAGTCCCATTCTCTCACTTTCTTTTACAACTACATTCAGGAGTCTTTGGAGATCTTTCTCTGATTCAGAAAATAAAACAGTGTCATCAGCATATCTAATATTTGTGATTGAATGACCACCCACTTGTATCCCATTTTCATCTTCCAATTCTCTTAGAATGATTTCACTATACATATTGAACAGGTCTGGCGACATAACACAACCCTGTCTGACTCCCCGTCTGATGTTGATATATTCACTACACTCTCCTTCTACCCTGATGCATGCAAACTGATTCCAATATAGACTTTGTAGCAGTCTTAGATCTTTCCTATATATATCAAGCTTTTTCAGCTCTTCAAAAAGTTCTGAATGTCTTACTTTATCAAAAGCCTTTGAATAATCAATAAAACACATGTACACATCCTTTTGCATTTCGACTGCTCTCTCCGTTATATTTCTAACCACAAATATTGCATTTCTTGTGCCCGCATCCTTTACAAAACCAAATTGTTCCCTTCCGACCATGGGAGTTATGCTTCTTCTTGCTCTCAAAAGCAGAATCCTCAAAATAATCTTAGTGATATGGCAAATAAGGCTGATTGTCCTATATTGCTCACAATCCACGGCTCCCGGTTTCTTTGGGAGAGTAATGAAAATGGATCTGCCCAATTCATCTGGAAATGTTCCGTCATCATATATTTTGTTGATAATTTCTGTTAATCTATCAACACCATATTCCTCTAATGCTTCAAACATTTCAGTGACCACACCATCTGGTCCAGCTGCTTTGTTTTTCTTCATCTTTGACATTGCCCAACGGACTTCAGATTTAAGAATTTTCTCCCCTTTGACTTCATCTGCAAAACTCGGCATTGCTTCCCTACTATCCTCAAAAAGTTCGCCAATGTATTGCGTCCACCTACTCATTTTGTCCTTCATTTCAAACAGGATTGACCCATCTTTTCCTTTGATACAGCCAGGGTTTGAACAACCAGACTTTTTACCTGAAATCTCATTTATTCTTTGGTAAACATTACTATTCTTATCGAATTGATTTTCAATTTCTACACATTGTTCGTTTAGCCAGCTCTCTTTTGCCTCATTACATTTTTGCCTAATTTGTTTGTCTAGGTCCCTATATTTCTTGCATTGTCTATTTCCAATTTTCTGTCTATCTTTCATCATTAAAAGAATCTCCTCTGTCATCCATTTGTTCCTTCTTTTTCTCTCTTTCGTCGGCACATACTCTTCCGCTGTTTCTACCAGAATATTTCTCATCGTCTCCCACGTGTTTTCTTCACCTTCATCTATGAGCAACTCAAACCTATTCTTTACTTGTACAGTAAATTCTTGACGTATGTCCGGTTTACTCAACTGTTTAAAATCCAATATTTTCACAACTTTTGGTCTCTTGAGTTTCTTTAATTTGCACTGTAGTGTACATATCACCGGCACATGATCACTTCCGCAGTCAGCCCCTGGATACGTTTTGATTGTTTCACTGCTCTTTTAAATCTACTATTTATCGCAATATAGTCTATCTGGTTTCTGACGATGTCGCCAGGACTCTTCCAAGTGTATACTCGTCTAGGGTGTTCTTTGAACCAAGTATTAGTGATGACCATGTTCTCCCCCTCACACCACTGAACCCATCTGTCCCCTCGTTCATTCCTTTCACCAATTCCATGCGGACCTACTGCTTTACCCTCTGTACCTTGACCGACTTTAGCGTTCAGGTCTCCCAGGACAATGACAATGTCATTCGATTTGCACTGAGATTTAGCTTTATCTAAGGAATCATAAAAGGTGTCAATAACTTCGTCAGCACTATCTGCCGTTGGTGCATAAACCACTATGATTGAGATGTTAAAAGGGTGTCCCTGCAGTTTCACTAGGAGCACCCTATCACTTACACACCAGTGTCCCAACACACTCTTTGAGATATCTGGATCCAGCAGTAACCCCACACCTCTTTCATGCTTTTCACCTCCTGCATAAATCAATCTGTACTCATCTATCACAAACTCGCCGTTATTCAGCCATCTTGTTTCATTTAGTCCTAATATGTTGACATTTAGCCTCATCATCTCTTGTTTAACATTTTCCAGCTTGCCGCTCTGATACAGTGTTCTCACATTCCATGTTCCAACTCTGATGGTATTCCTATTGCGAACAGTAGCTGGCTGACGGTCGGGGCCCACCTGTCGCCCATGGGACACCCTACCGGGCGAGGTGCTTGTACCTTGAGGTAGACGAGCCCCCTTCACGCCTTTGGCTTTTGCTTTAGAGTTGTGGTTCATCATGATTGTTCTTGGAAAAAAAATAGTGAAGTGGTTTTCCGTTGCCTTCTTCACCGCAGTAGTTAACCGTATCTGGGATTATCCAGCACGCCAGTCATTATCAGAGGTTCACCGTTGTCCTAAAAGGATCTTCCGCCGAAACACTCCTACTGCATCGCTGCTGCCCAATGCAGAGCAAGCTAGGCTTATTTAAAGGCGGCCTAAACTCGCCTTCCCAATTCAACGTCTTAGGGGATGCAAGTTTTTATTGGTCCTACTGGTGCCAACCAGTACCACTACCAGCCCCCTGATGTTGAATGGTCCCCTTTTAGTTGCCTTTTACGACACGCAGAGGATACGTGGGGGGTATTCTTGACAGGCCCACCCCAACAATTTCACAATAGCAAATTTCAAACACTAGTCCACTTTCAACGTCAACCTTGGTCCCGATTCAAATAACTCCTCTCCTAGCCAAAAACAACATGGTTATCAGATTTAACCCCATATATTTATAATATTATAACATATAGATATATCTTGCCCTGCCAATCAAGTAAAACTATCTACGCAACATAACAAAGAAAAAGAGGTAATGAAATTAATAGAATCTTGAATTCCCATGAACTAATGATACACTATTACATTTACTTGCATTCAAATAAAACAGACTTTGTGAGGGAAGTCAATACCATCATGAAATAAAAATGTATTCAAAAGCAAAAATTTGAGACTGTTCATAAATTCCACATCAAGAACAAGAATTCTCCTTGAACATAGAAAATATGAATGATTTGAATCAACATTTAATGCCTTTTAAAATAACTTTTTACAAAGTATTTTCCAAGATGCTAACGGCTTTCCATAATTGTTAAGTCCAACTTTATAGAGTTCAACTTAGGATCTTTGTGAAACACCCCTCAGTCCCACATGTTCTCACCTTTGTTAGTAATACTGAGTACAGGAAGAGAAGGACTCCTCCATGACCAACAAACATGTGGTACGTTGTCATCAGAGCACCTCTGAGCTCATCCTCAGATTTATAGGTTTGTATTCTGGCAAAGAAAAAATATGAATGTAATTAGTCAATGTGCTGGTATGCCAAATGTACAACATGTACTGGGGTCTGTGTTGTGTATGTAACAAAATGAAAATAAGTAGGCCAATAGAGACTTCGTTATTTCTCTCTCATTTCTTTTCAGTAAGACTTTAAGGACTTCATTCTTTCTTGTTATTTTCATGTCCTATACGGAATTCATTCTTTATTTCATTTTTTTTTTTTAATCTCCTCTCCTTTCCATTCCCTGCCAACACTCTCTCTCTCTCTTTATTCTGAACTGTTTGCCCTTTTGGTAAAAAAAAGACAATAATAGTACTTCTAATTTGTTTCAAAATTATTGGCAAGCAATAAAATTGACAAAAAGTGACATTTACTATCTCACAAACAAGCACTGCTAGCTTACATTAAAACAAATTGTACACATTTTCTGCTGGGAGGCGGAGAGGTATGAACTTTTTACCAAAGTAAAAAAAAATGACCACCCTTCTGGCTCTTGGGTCACAATAGCTTGATAACCAACCTGAGATTTCTGTGGAAGGTGACATGCGTGGGTTCTCCGTCCGATGACCCTGCTACATTCTCAATGGTCAGTTCCTGTTTGTCTTCTTGCAAGACCAGGAAGTAGCTTCCGCTGGACACTGAAGAGATGACGTCCTGCATGGCACAGAGGAGCAGGTGCTTGCGTTGGTCCCCTGCAATACACAATCAAATAAATAACAAGGGTGTTGATAATAATAATAATATCAGATATTTATATAGCGTACATATCCACCCTGGGTGCTCAAAGCGCTCCAATATTACCCCGGCTCTGCTAGGCTACCAATTTTGGTGCTCACAGCATTCAAGGAATTTCTTCCCCACCAGTACTCATTTAACACCTGGGTGGAGATGATGATGATACCATTGAAACAGTAACAATTCCTGATTGTCTCCTTTTAAGACCGGTACATAGCTTCCACTGAAAACTTAACAGATGATGTCCTGCATGGCACAGAGGAGCAGACCTGTGCTTTAGTTGGTCCCCTGAAATACACAATGAAAGTAATAACAATAACAATTCCTGATCGTCTCCTTTTAAAGCCTGTCTGTACTAGTTTGGCCAGGAGGATTAGACCACCCAGCAAGGTCACTGACAGGTGGCTATCTCATCAACTCGACTCTCAATTAACATAAGATAAAGAGGATCATGGGGGATGAACGGGCACTGCTTAGGCATTGTTTTCTATATAGAGGGAGCAAGTAGCTACAAGTAGTACAGTGGGGCTTTAAGACAAGTACATAGCTTCCAGTGAAATCTTAACAGACGATGTCCTGCATGGCACAGAGGAGCAGACCTGTGCTTTAGTTGGGCCCCTGAAATACAAAATGATGATGAAAATGTTAATCTCTTTTTATCTTCTACACTCCCCCCCCCCCCCCCCCCCCCCATTCCTGCCATTTTCAACATTAAATGGGGACACTAATATCAGAATGGGGAGGCGTGTGGGGCCATCAGTCTTTATGGATGACATACAAATACCGGTAGGCCATTTTCGTAATGTAACAAAATTTAAAGGCCTACTGTACTACTTGTAGCTACTTGCTCCCTCTATATAGAAAACAATGCCTAATCGGTGACCATTGGTCCCCCATGATCCTCTTTTTCTTATGTTAATTAAGAGCTGAGTTGATGAGATAGCCACCTATCAGTGACCTTCCTGGGTGGTATAATCTCTCCTAGCCAAACTAGTACAGATGAGCTTTAATACGTCATAGTGAAGTGCCACTATGATTACAAACCATACCATTAGTCTGTCTCCAGCTTTCTGTGCCCTCTTCACATTGGATCTCTTGGCTGAAGAGAAGATTCTTGACGAGGAATGCTTGAAGAGGAGCGATGATTGCGCAAGGACCTCCCTCATACTGTAGCAGCGCCATAGGTTCATCATCACTGAATACAAAGCCTACCAAGGTAAGAAAAAACAAAAGAGAACAAGAAATTATAACCTTTTCTTCTCCTTTCCTTTTTGACTGTTGACTGAGCATGGGCTCATGCCGCTCATCATCACTGAATACAAAAACTGGGGGAGGTGGAGGATCAGGAAGAGAGCGATAATACTGGAAACTCAATACTCAAAATGACTGTTAGACTTATAATAAATAATCAAAAAAAGGGAAGTCTAACTTAATGATAGCAAAATGAGCAAATAACAACCAATCAAAACAACAAATCATTGTAAGGAAAGAGAATTACCCTATCAGACATAATGAATTATAAGCTAGATGGATCTTCAACTACGCGCCTCCGCCATAAAGCAATTTTACATGTACCAAAACAGAAGCAATTTCAAAAAATTGAAGTTTGGCTGTAGCCTGTAGGCCTAAGGCTTTAATAACACATTGGTTATCAGAATATCGTGATAAGTGTTGTTCATAATGAAGGGTTCATAAGTTTTGCACAACTTTAACAACATTTTGCGTCTGAATATGATTTCACCCTGATTAATGTTTTTAGATCTCCAAAAGGAGTCCAATACAATGATAGGGATAGGAAAAGAACTTGTGTAAACACTAAAATTAATGTTATTTTCTTGAGGTAGCGGCAACGATGTTCTCATTGCTGCCTTAATAAAACGGTGATTTAATACCATCGATAATTTGTCCAAAGGAAAAATATGTGTAGGCCTTGATGTAGGCCCTAGCTGTAGATCTATTTATGAACAAAAATAATATGTCACTCTTCTAGATCTATGTCTGTATGAATATGATCATAAATTTAAATGAAGATTTCCATACCCTCATTCAGTTATTAAATTGTTAATGTTACTGTTAGAAGACTCAAACACACACACACACACCTGATTAGTACTGATAGACAAATGTATATAACGTTAAATGTATATAATTATTAATATAAACATGTATATAATTTAGCACAAATTCACACAAGCCGTCCACAGAAGATCACCCTTCTCTAGATGCTGAAAAGGCTTTGACAAGTTACAAGTAGCAGAATAGAAGTAGGGAATCTAGAAATGAAATTATTACAACAAAGTCAACAGTCACAAAATATATTTGCTGATAATTTGTCAATATTTTGTCAATTTTCCAATAATCATTACCAACAAATAGTAATTTAGGAATCAGGGTTAACTTAAGAACGTAAAAAGTTTAACTTAAAACATGTCGAACTTAGGCTTTGGTTTTGAAACCAATTCAAACTCAGAACTCAAAAGGTCTTTAAAAAATCTTACCTTGCGACCATCGCAAGAAAACGTCTTCTTTCAATTCACTTCCCCATGTCAATGCCCGGACTTCGTCGACTGGATTAACGACAGATGAACTCCCTGGTTCTTCTTCATTCTGTTGGCTTGTCGAGGCCATCACAAGTATGTCAAAACTACTTTCAAATAGCTGTCTTTACGATTTTTTCTAGTCAGCCTCCATTTTCGTGCGAGTGTATGTGTGGGACTACGCAAAATGGATATCCAAGAATTGTTTTGCGCGTTCACATTTGGAAAATTTATAACGTCAGTAGGATCACTCTATTCATTTTGTACACGATAAGGCGACCATTCTCTCTCACGGCGCGTAATGTAAACGCACGTCCAAAAAGCGTACGTTCTCATAAGTTGCCAACAGATGGCGCTCAACCACTTACCACTGCCTAGTCTTCGAGGCACGGATTGGTGAATTTCAGGGGTGTAAGAAAAGACCAACGGTATTTATATGTAATGATGTGCCCATCAAATCACATAAAACCATACAGACCTGCATATGAAATGGGTTTTGAATCTCAAATAATCATGATTTTTTTTTTTTTTAGTGAAAGATACAACTTAAAATTTAAGGCAGGAATCCAAACCTCTATAGACTTGGCAAGTAATTAGGAGGGAATGGATCTTTATATAGTCAAGCTCCGATTCAACTGTAGTACCCCTTGAAATTAAAGATCTACTCTCTGTATAACCTGTAGACAAATTTGATAATGTGCTGAATCAACTATAGTTATATTAAAGTGAAGTAATAATTCTAAATTCCTCCCTCGATCCTGTTCTCTTCCTTTTCCCTCTCTCTTCTTTTTGTTTTGTTTTTGTATTCCTATATTTATTTTGCGTTTCATGCACTCCCCTGTCTAAATAAACATATGCCCGCCACTCTATAACCGAAATGCCCTACGTAGAAATATGAAAGTGGAGAAGATCAACTATGGAATCGAAAAAAGGTGTCAGATGAATCATGATCTTTGACTTTTGACATATTTTCATGTTCTTCCCTTTCATATTAGAACCCTGCATGAAAATAGGTTCATTGTTTCCCCGATTGTCTAATATTAAACGCATTTTACCTCAGATAGAACGAAACATTTGAAAAATCAAGAGACAAAGAGGTAGAGATAGAGAGATAAAGAAGGGGTAGTGAGAATTTTGGCACCTGAGAGAGAGAGAGAGAGAGAGAGAGAGAGATGGGAGAGACAAGGGGGCAAAGCTTTAGCATGCCAAGACAGACAAAATTGGACAGAGTGACAGGGGAGCAGATAGATAGAGTGACCAAAAGATATTCAGAGACTAATAGGCAGCCAGGAAGAGCGACAAACGGACAGTTCAGAAGGAGCGTTTTCAAAGGGCAGAATACATAGGGAACCTGGATGAGGTGCGTTGAAATCTTGGTAGCAAACCCATTACAAAAGAAATTCTCTTTTTTTAGGGTGCATTTATTACCCAGCATTAGCAGTGTAATTAGCTACAAGTAAGAGAAACAATATGCAACAACAATTTGTTTATATTTATATATATATCTTCATCCTCAATTTAATACATAGATCTTTATGTTCAAAATCACAATTCAAAATGACAGAAACATAAAGTTCTCATTTTAAGTGCTTCTTTGGTATGAAAGACAAGTAGTATGACATTTTTTTAATAAGAAAAAAGTAACATTGCAAACATGAATCATACGACTTCTATCAGCCAACGGTGGTAAAATGGGTGCACACTTTTAGGAAGGTAGAGCAAGATATGGCATGGAGGATTGGCATAATGTTCATTACATGAATTACTTAGCAATTTAAATTGAATTTGACTCTTAAAATTTATTATAAAAGGTTTATTTTCCATATTAAAGATAAAGACCAGTTCTGGTCATGCGATTGCATTGTGAAAGAAACGTTGTGGAATCGATCAGAGAGGTTGATCACCTAGCATTTAAGTATTGGTGTGTACTGCAAGGTTCTGGAATCATCAGTGATAAGAAATTTGGCCAAGTCTTGATAAAGCTACAACCACTGTACACAGAAATATGTACATGGGACTACCCGCACACGTGCGCGACACGTGCGCGACACGTGCGTTATATCTATCAGGTCCAAATAGATACAATAATTTATCAAATATATCAATTAGTAGGCAGTTTCTCTGCAAAATTTGTATGATCGCGTCTTAAGCTATGGTCACAAATCAAAGCAGCGACCGACCGATCAGTAGCCTGCTCGGTCGCTGCTGGAATTAGGCATCGCCCAGCGATTAGGTCGGTGCCCGGGCGGCGACCGCCCAGGCACCGAGCGTATTTTGGGCGGCGAGTGAAAAGTGAGCAGGCGCCGCCCAAATTTTAACTCCGCGCTAAAACTTCAGCGGCGACCGAGCGATGCCCTAAAAACGAGTGGTGCCTGGGCGGCCGCCGCTCGGTGGCCGGGCAGCCGCCGGGCAGAATTTGTTAAAAACTCGCCGCTCGGCCGCCGAACAGGCTACTTTTGGGTAATGTGACCATAGCATTAGTAAAAACATATTCTTTCACATGATTGGTAATAAGAGCTTCCATTTCATTTTTTGAGAGTGCGTGTTCTAAAACTAGTCTTTACCTTTAACCTACTATTTATTGTTATATCGTAGCTTAATTACTGATATCTGCTAATTTTTGTTACATGATATGTTTCATTGACTATCGATTATTTGAACTTATTATGTCCCACCCTACTTCAGGTTTCCCTTTTACCTACTCCCAATATTCAAATCTTCTCTAAACAGGAAACCTCTTACTTAAAAGAAAGAAAGAAAAAAAAACAGTACAAGATAAATCACTTTGAATTGTACAGCCTTAAACTGGGCAACATAATGATGATATATGACACATTTCCAAAGACTATACATAAACACCAATTTAATTTCTCTTAAATTTTGAATGAGGAAAAAACATTGAACGTCTGTTTTCAAGGTATCAAGGTAGATCCATTTATCAATATGCCTGGGGGTGTTTCAGAAAGACTAAGATCGACTTTAAGTTGGACTTAACTATGGCAGGCCATTCATGCCACAGTTTGCTCTCACCGCTTACTGGCATTGGTCTTTCAAAGGACGTACAAATCATGGTCACAAATCTACAAAATTTATATTTTTTGATAATTCAATATTGAAGGAAAAAATATTATCTAAAGATCATAATGGTGAGAGCAAACAGTGGCATGAATGGCCTACCATATTTAAGTCCAACTTAAAGTGGATCTTAGTCTTTGTGAAACACTCCCCTGATTGACTTTTGTACAAAACTAATGATTTCAGGGGGTGGATAGTTATTCAAGATTGTCATAAATATCACAACCCTTGTTGTTAATGTAATATCAAAGAGAAAAGTGCAAAATCATCAATAATATTGATCACAACATTCGTCACAACTTACTTTCTGATGATTAATTTAACACTGCATTATATGAGCAGACAGAGGTCTAAGGTCTAAGAATACAAGAGTTTTTGACAAACAATCCCTGAATATTATACGTCAAAGTATTCTTTTTATATGTAGTGTATTGTATATTTCAACACAAAAAAACTTGAATATCTGCAAATCGCTTAGAGACAGTATTTCATATTAAGCGCTATATAAATCCAGATTGTTATCATTATCATTATTATCTTGCAATTCCTAATGATTGGGATTGGTTTTGTATCATAGACCACAAGAAGCTAAAGAATACTTTCCCCTCAAATTCATGCAATGTGACAAAAACTGCCAATTACAGGAACATTTGCAGGTATATTTTGCTCAATATATTGCTCAATGTTTCTGACTGCAACCAAGGTCTGGTAAGTCCTTTATAACATACCATGATATTATATTTGAAGAATAGGACTAAAGGCAGACAATAATGGAGCTTCAATGTTGTAGTACCAATCAACTTTTTACCGATCTTAGAAACAGGGGGGGAGGGTGTTTCACAAAGATCCTAAGTCGAACTTAACTCCAACTTTGACTTAAACATTATGGAGAGCCATTTGTAGCCTTAAATAAAAAATAATAATACATCAAAAAGCTACACATTCAAGTATTTTAGACTTTTCATAAATTACAGATCAATAACATGAAATCTCCTTGATAATAGAAAATATGAATGATTTGAATCAACATTTTATGTCTTTTAAAAAAACTTTTACAAAATATTTTCAAAGATGCTAACAGCTTTCCATAATTGTTCAACTTAGGATCTGTGTGAAACACCCCCAGGTTGAAGATCTTTTACATACTAGGCAGGGCTTGACACTAACAGGTGCATGGGGACACATGGGTACTCACAATCGAAGTCCAGACCCCCCCCCCCCCCCTAAAAATAAAAAATATAAATAAAAAATAAAAAATAAATAAATCTCAAACTCTTCCATTGGGTTCATGTATAGAGACTCTAAAAATGTCCATCCGGACACCATTCCAAAAAGAGTTAGTTTCGGAGCCCCATTGATACTAGAAGGTTTTCAAGGTAGAATAAGAGGTATCAGGATAGCAGTCATGATGGCACTGGCACTTTCTCAGCATTGAAAGGAAAGTAAGGAATCATTATGAGTTTAATGTCAAATAAGGGCTTTCAACTGGTCACTTGCCCTGGAAACAGAGACCACAATATCAATGATACAATAACCACTTGACATATAATTTTCAGTAACAAGCCTTGAACACAAGGCAATAAATAAATATCGGACGGCACCTAATAGTTGCATGGCATCATAGGATAATAACTCTCGTTTGATTGTAGAGGGTCCATTATTACACAAAGTTCAAATCAGAGTGCTCAGTCAAGAGAAACGTTCAACTTTCTTGCAGACATCTTGACCTGTACGAAGATGGACAAATAAAAATAAGAATGATCAAGGGTTTAATAGAGTGACATTTCACTAGATGAACAGTGTATCTCACAATCTTACTGCTGTTTAATATACAGTACAATGTATCAGCTAATATTCAAGTAATTTATACATGTAGGGTACATATCGTTCCTGTTTTCACGAAGTGACGGTAGTGAGGAAAATCTGCACGCAAATTGTATGCGATTTTCATTCACTACCGTCACTTCGTGAAAATAGGGACGATATATGGGATTTCCTATCTGGCACAGGAGAAAGGAGCCATTAGACGTCTGCCGAGAGCCAGTACGTGTGAACCCATCCCATTCAAATAATGGTACTTAGACGTGAGGCTTGTTCACACATATGCCATGGTAAACTGCGGCAATTTCTTTATTAAAGCATACGACAGCGTACTAAACTTCACATTTTTGTATGTTATATTACTCAGTTAAGCAAGTACAGAGACTTACCCTCTCACGATTCCTTTGCTTGTCTCTCAGCATGGTGCGGACCATCGCAAGCTGGTCAAGCTCCTCCCTCTTCCTGTCCTCTGCATCCTCCACCTGTCTCTTGTATTCCTGTCGATGACCTTCAAGGCCAGCTAATCTTTTCTCCAGACCTTTGATCTCATCCCTCAGATGCTGCTGTTTCTGCGATATGTTGCCCATTTGTTGCTGCAAAGTAGAAAATAATATCACACATAATTTAAATGAAAATAAGATAGATCTACGACTGCGCTCAGTCAAAAATGATGCCTCCGCCATAGAGCAATTTTACAAACCAAAACAGAAGCAATTTTTAAAATTCAAGTTTCATTGTAATCTATGAACAGGTTCTCAGAATATCATTGGCTCTGCAAGATACATACATGACCCAACTTTGGCGGAAATCCATCAATTGGTTCTTGAGATAACGCAATCACAAGCTACTTTTGCATACATGAGCCCTGTGACCTACAGTATAACCTTGTGACCCCAAAATCTAAACAGTTCATTAGCTCTGCAAGATACATACATGACCCAAGTTTGGTGAGAATCCATCAATCGGTGGTCAAGAGAACAGAACATACAAACGGACAACCCGTAAGCATAATGCATCCTGCTACTTTGTTGCGGAGGAATAAAAAGAAGTGTTCTTTCAATAATAAAGATCCAAGTGGCTTTGCTGGATGTTGTCCACGGATGGCAAGTACCTGGAGATCTTCATTCTCAATTTATGGTATTTAATAATAATGAAATTAAACAATAGCCAACATTTTTTTGGAATAAAAAACACCCTTCCAATTATATGTTATCTTTATGTTAATATTTACTGAGTATTTCCAATTCTGTGAACATCCCTACATATCTTTATGTACACCTGTATAAAGATTCATGTTACTACAATATCACTTTAACTTATATTTACATTTGCTTAAGTAAAATCATATTTCATATCATCATTTTATTCAAATGTCTAAAAAGTATTTTTAAATTACTTAACCCATGAAGCAGAAGAAAAATGCAAGCTTCTACAAATTGTGAGAACACAAACCTTGTGTTTGGCAATCTCTTGGTTCTGTTTCTCCACCCTTTCCACTACATCTGCTTCTTCACTCTCTAAAGCTTCGCATCTGATACCAAGCGATTGGTATTCATCCTCCAGCTTTCTCGCTTCTTCTTCCGGGCTCATCTTCCTCCTGCTACGCGCAACATCAACCTTCTCACTTCCTACATCCTTACTTTCTCTCGTTCTTGCATTATTATCATTATTATTGAATCCTCTGGTAAGATGCTCATTTCCCTCCTCTGGTGTTGAATGGACTTGGCCCTCATCTGCATATCGCGAAGGCGTGTATTGTTGAGTTCTGTGGCTGTCTGGATAGTGATTGGTCGAATGAGTTGAGACATGGTTTTGATTGACATCTGAGGGAGTTCTGTGATTGGTCAGTGATTGAGAGTGGGAGACAGGAGGGCAGGCTCCAGAGTTGGGTCTCGAGGAGGAGATGATTTCTTGGAGAGTTGAATTCAGTGACGTTGAGGTGACTGTAAATAATAGAGAAAAGAGCAAATTCATCAACAATAACATGTACCGGTACTTTAAGTTATGAAGCATGTTCATACATTCATTTTCATTTGGTTCTACACGTATGTGCAACAAATCAAGAAAACAACCAAACTACCGGTTAGGTTTTTAAAGTCATTGAAAATGAACACTACATCTATGAATCAATATCAAGTTTAAACATCCTCAAGAAAGATTACAGAGAGTCCCTTTTTCAGGACTCCTCAATTCTCCCTCTCTCTCACATGGTGCATCTGCAAGCCTATAGTATAATTTAAAACAAATAGATTAAATGATCTATACTATGAAATTTCTAAGTGTGGGGGTTCTTTGATCCAGGTTATTTTCACAGAGTCTGCTTTCACATGCCCGTCTCTTTACCTCTTGTTCTGCACATTGGACATTTGATTCTATCTTCTGCACATGCTTCACAGAGGGTGTGTCCACACGGAACCAGGAGAGTTGCAGAATGATCAGGTGGTACCTGGGTGAGATATTGAAAGAAGATGATGATGATGATGATGATCCACAGCATTTGTATGAGCCATATACATGTACCTCTCTTTAGCGCTTAGAGACTTTGGTGGTAATTAGCGCCTTATAAGCAACGTTTTTTATCATTATTATTTATTACCGTATATCTGTTTCAAAAAAATTCAAAGGCGTGAGCTTCTCCAATAAAGTTAGCATTTAAATGTCTGAAGGAAGATGTGAGTTTTGAGTGAAGCTTTGAAGTGGTCCAGGTTGTCAATTTTGCGAATAGATGATGGCCAAACAAATGTAAAAGGGTTCAGACATTCTTGTGTGCATGACCTCAAGGACATGGATAATTATCAACATTAACATATTATAAGCATGTTATTTATAGCTACTTGAACAAGATTAATTCATGCTCGTTAGCTGATCATTTCCATGTTTTATTTGAGTTAGAGGAAGTCTTCATTTCATTGAATTGTAAAATTTTTTTTTTTACTCAATAAAATAGCCTATGGAGGGCTAAATCGTTAAAAAAAAAAAATTCTCCATGTTTTGACTTTTGACTATAAAGTAAACATACAAGTAATCTCCTGTGTATGAGGCGTTTCACTAGAGTCTAGTACATTGTCCTACTGTGTATCATTCATTTGAAACATTCAACAAATTGACCTTCAGAGGTACACAACATACACAAATGATTAGAATGCGTACATAACAGTTTCATTTATTGGATTAGAGAGTAAACTTTTAAGACATGACATGATGATTTTTTGCTTCATAATTGGCTTGTCACACATAACACAGGAAACTGCTGCATTTTTTTTCCTTCTCCATAAGTTAATGAATGGCAAGTGGATATCAACATAAAAAAGATCCGACAAAAAAAAAACTGTAATAAAAAGCTGACCGTAAATTTTAAAGACTTTTGGGTTGATCGCAAAAGGGCAATACAACAATTTTTTTCAAAGGCCTTACGGCATTAAACAAAAAGAATACTGTAATTTACCATGACATAATGTGAGCAAGCCATAAAAATGGCAATTTAAAAATGAAATGGAGCTCTTGTGCTCACAAACCCTACCATTAACTGCCTGCATTTACAGCAGTGATGTCCTTCAATGTATCCTTCTGGCTGATCATTGGGTTCATCCAGGACGTTCTGAGGATACCCTGACTGGTGAATCGACTCCCGTCTCTCATCCTTCATCTCTACCTTCACCCCTGGTAGCAATCTGGTCAGCTAGCCTGTCAAAGGCATCTGGATCCAAAGAGGGCTGTGGCCGTGGTCTCCTCTCCAACTCGCTACCATCAACCCGACTGGAGGTCTGGCTATCCCTCACCATGCATTCGTCATCGACTGTTCGTTTCATATGGCCTAGGAGATGTGTCGACTGTTTCCCTCTCGTACTATCATATTCCCCCCTATCTCCTTGTAGTCTCCCGGAAGTTGTCTCACCATCCCTATCAGACCCTTCAAAGTTATTCAAGTTTGGCTCCGAATGGAACTTGTCCCCCTAAACCTCCAATGGTAGACCGAAGATCAGTCCTCTCCCTGGTACCTGAAGAAATACTGTCATTATCACCCACCCTTCTCTTGTGATGATCAGTCCTAGCAGATTTCTCTGGTTGTGATGATGATGGGTGGTTCCTACCAGAGGGAGGTCGTGACCCTTCGCTAGTAGTACTCCTTGCACTTGAAGGTCTGGATCCATTCCTCCTTACTAGTCGCTGATGATGATGACGAAGATGGACTCTTCTTTGCGGAATTTGACGCACTCCGAGCCGGGGAAGCCGACCGTGTTCTTAGTGTCTGCTGCTTGGTGGATGATTTTGTTGAATTTTGAGTTGGCGGGGGTTTCTTTTTAGAATTGCCCATACTCCAGGACATCGTTTCCGACCCTGAAAATTAATTTGAGACACATTAGATTCTCTCCTTTTTATCTTCCTCACACTGCTTGTAATCTTTAGATCATCTTTGTGACAGGCTCTTTGAAGATTAGTACACATGTTGAAGAAGTAGAAGAAGGATATAACGCGGGTTAAGTGGCTCATTGCAGACGAGGTTCTCACCAGTACATTCAATTCAATTCAATTTAATTCAATTTATTCAGCCAATCATTAAAAACAATTTACAAACACATTGGTACTGGTACAATTATAACATGACAGGCGATGGACCCCCTGAGAAGCAAAGCTTGTAAGTGGGGCCCATTAACATACAATTAACACTTAACAAGAGATTAACAAGATGTAATCTCCCTAATGATATTTAACATGAGCAAAAATTGCTTGGTTCTCCAACACCTCTACCCAACCCAACCCCCCCCCCCCCCCCCACCCCCCCCCGGCCCCTCTCATGAGAGATGATGAATGGGAAGTCCACTCAGCACTCAACTTAAACTTAGCATTTTAAACAAAGTCAAGCTGACCCCTCAACTATATGAAGAGTGTGTAGATGCGAAGTAGATGCGAAGAAGAAACGTGTTATGACCAAAATATTGTAAATTGCGACAAATACAGACATATTTCTTTCCATGGATTATAGTAGTTCTTACACAAGAAGATGGAGGAAAACTTAAGTATAGCTATGGGAAAGTGCAATACTTACCTGATTTATCATTTTTCTGAGCAGATTTTCTGTCTCGACTCTTCCTTTCTCCACCTCCTTCACAAGTTTCACCCAAGCTCTCTCGACCATCAATGTTTTGAGATCGTTCTCTCATCCAATTGCTCTGCATTCTCTTGATCTCACCCACCTGTAATGGTGACAAATGATTTGAGTAAATATTCAATTTGTGAATTTGGTATGCAGTTGTTTGGAGGATGTTCTACACAAAGCAGTTCAATACACTGGCCATTGCAACCTGTAAGAGGTAGCATTTTGACGGCATATGTCCCGAAGAGTACCGTAAATGAATTAATACGAGTATTGAGAGACATAGCACTGTTCCTTCCAGCAACGATCAAGCCTGGTCTTGAAGGTGGCTATAATGGGAGCCTCAACTGAGCCTCTTCAGACAGATAGTTCCAGTCATAAATCAGTCTGTTACTAAATGTGTTCTTCCTTACATTTGTCCTACACCTACTAGCTTGAACCTATATATACCCTCTTGTCGTTCTGTCTGCTAGTTAGAAATGGTCAGGGCTGAGTCTGTCATGCTCATGAATGATCTTGTACATCTGGGGGTTGCTTCATGAAACCAACTCCATGACAGTCCTACCTTTGTCCGCAACCTATCGAGGTGTCAGGAAGCGGACAACCAGTTTGTAAAAAACATGATAAGCAACAATTTCAATTCATTACCAACTAAACAAAATATAGTCTTTGTCACAATTCATCAGATTTTATCCTGAATTAACAAAAGAGATGACGAGGCTTTATTTCACTCAAAACTGTAAAAATCTAAGAAAATGGTAGCACAAATGATCCAAACATTCAATTTGCATGAAGAAGAAGAAGAATAGGGAGGCCAATGCCCAAATCTAACTTTTTTAATTACGAATTTGTTTAAAATAAAACAAAGATTAAAAGAAAGCATTTACTTTCACTAAGAAAACTCACCCATCTGCCGACTCCAGAAGTTCCATAAAATAGGAGATATCCAGCTTGTAAACACTCCCTTCCTTCTACGCCTTGGCCGTACGCAAGAGCCTTGAAACAGATAAATTCATGTCGCGAAATTACGTTGATAATTAGACAGGCCCGAGGGAATGGGCGTGTCATTGTCCCGGACAAAGTTCATGATGAAGTTTAAAACTTCGCGCGAAAGTGCAATCACTCAACAGCGGCTAGCCTTGAATCGGTCGCACACGTACACACCGACACAGGCTAGGCAAGCCCCGATGCAGGCTGAAATCCAGCCATCAATGTGCGAACGATTACATCTTCTACTACTACGAGCCGAAGGCGATGGTTCAAAAATGAAGAAGAGATATCAAAATTGGCAGGAAATAAATGTATATAATTCATTGATATTTACCTTAGATGTGTATTCCAATAATTTGATTTCCTCATGAGTATTCCTTATTATCAACGATCGAGAAGTTACGAGGTCCAATTAACATCCATCTTGCAGCGTAGACAGCAGCATGCATAGCGCATTTCTCTCACTCTCTCTCTCTCTCTCTCTCCCTTTCGCTATACGTAACATACGCACTCACTAACCATGTATCATACAACACACACCTTCAAATCATGGCTTTCATTTCAATTCTCAATTGGAGTATAGACTGCTCACGTAGACTTTTTTGTTTACTTAAATATCTTTTTTAACACTTCTCATACATTACTGCACGACACTCGAATCTAGTGCTGTGAGAATAAGGTACTAGGGTCTATAAATAAGACTACGCTTTTGCGCACGATCTGACCGGAGCTTAGTGGAGCTCAGACATATGTCGGCAATACCCCTTTATTTTTGGCGCGAACAATGACGTCACCCGGGTCACAGTTTTTCCTTCTCATTTTGAGATGGCTGTAGCTATAGGGCTCAAACCAACGCAAGATTGACATAATCATCGTACTCTATCTACCTTCGCATGTTCAGTTTGTAAAATTCTGTATTTAAAAA